>OY759273.1:6968906-7041406 GCA_963662155.1 Lamellibrachia columna
GCTTAAGGACACATTTGAAGTATGTGTGATATGGGCTGGACACACATAATTATATGGAAATGGTTGTCCACTAGTGCAGCTGCTGGCTATGCACGGCAATCTCATTGAATATTCTCTTTCTCCAGATATAGTCGCAGGTTGCGGAACAGTGATGTCTAATGAAGCGAACACTTCACTACGATTCTATGATCCGTTGTCCGTGTAGGCGAATGTAGTCGTCCGGCTTATCTATCAGTATGCAGCAAGGCCTTTAAGAAATATCAATTCGGGGCCTCGTGTGAATGATGACGTCTCGAGCTAAATACGTATCGCCTTCATCAGAACGGATTGATACGCGGTGTATCCAATACTTGCGGCGTGCATCTAACATCTCATCTGACAAGTTGATAGGGAGCAAATTACTGGATTTCTTGATATCGCCACGATTCTCTTGCTCGTCAATATTCAAGCGACTGTAAGGTGTCAGTGTAACTGATCTGAACCACCGTTGTGTTTCGAAGGTTTCCTGTTTGTCTCGCTATTCCCAGTGGGACGCATAAGAAATATCATCTCGGTGAAGAAGGAGTTTCCTGTGCGGTTTAACTGCGGCTTCTGTTATCTCGAAATGATCTATTGCCTACTTTGGCCACTACACGCACACGGCACTCTTGGTTTGGCTTGAAGGACTATTGACCAGTCGAATAGTGTAAGATAATATAAAAACTGGAGACTGACGGTTGACAAATTATTATGATCTTAATTGATAGTTTGTTCTGGTCACGGTACACAGTTCATAATAGAGAGTTAACTCGGGTCATTATTGACAAATTTATCTCATGGTGGTTGACACATTACTCTAGTCTTGGTTGACAGTTTGTTCTAGTCATAGTAGACAGCTTGCTCTGGTCATAGTTAACAAATTACTCTTTTCATGGTTGACAGTTTGCTCTGGTCATTGTAGACAGTTTGCTCTGGTCATTGTTGACAAGTTACTCTTTTCATGGTTGACGGTTTGCTATGATAATTGTTGACAAATTACTCTTTTCACGGTTGACGGTTTGCTCTGATCATTGTAGACAGCTTGCTCTGGTCATTGTTGACAAGTTACTCTTTTCATGGTTGACGGTTTGCTCTGATCATTGTAGACAGCTTACTCTGGTCATTGTTGACAAGTTACTCTTTTCATGGTTGACGGTTTGCTCTGATCACTGTAGACAGCTTACTCTGGTCATTGTTGACAAGTTACTCTTTTCACGGTTGACGGTTTGCTCTGATCACTGTAGACAGCTTGCTCTGGTCATTGTTGACAAGTTGCTCTTTTCATGGTTGACAGTTTGCTCTGGCGATGGTTGACAGTTTACTCTAGTCATTGTAGACAATTTACTATGGTAACAGTTGACAAGTTGTTTTGATCATAGTTGACAGTTTGCCCTGATAATGGTAAACAGTTTGCTCTGGTCATGTTTGACAAATTACTGTATGTCATGGTTGACAAGTTACTCTAGGTAATGGTTGACAAGTTACTCTGGTCATGGTTGACAAGTTACTCTGGTCATGGTTGACACGTTGCTCTGGTCATGGTAGACAAATGACTCTGCTCATGATTGACAGTTTGCCCTGATAATGGTAAACAGTTTGCTCTGGTCATGGTTGACCCGTTACTCTGGTCATGGTTGACAAGTTACTCTGGTCATGGTTGACAAGTTACTCTGGTCATGGTTGACACGTTACTCTGGTCATGGTTGACAAGTTACTCTGGTCATGGTTGACAAGTTACTCTGGTCATGGTTGACACGTTGCTCTGGTCATGGTTGACAAGTTACTCTGGTCATGGTTGACACGTTGCTCTGGTCATGGTAGACAAGTGACTCTGCTCATGGTTGACAGTTTGCCCTGATAATGGTAAACAGTTTGCTCTGGTCATGGTTGATACGTTACTCTGGTCATGGTTGACAAGTTACTCTGGTCATGGTTGACAAGTTACTCTGGTCATGGTTGACACGTTACTCTGGTCATGGTTGACAAGTTACTCTGGTCATGGTTGACAAGTTACTCCCTGATAATGGTAAACAGTTTGCTCTGGTCATGGTTGACATGTTACTCTGATCATGGTTGACAAGTTACTCTGGTCATGGTTGACACGTTACTCTGGTCATGGTTGACAAGTTACTCTGGTCATGGTTGACAAGTTACTCTGGTCATGGTTGACACGTTGCTCTGGTCATGGTTGACAAGTTACTCTGGTCATGGTTGACAAGTTACTCTAGGTAAGGGTTGACAATTTACTCTGCTCACAGTTGACAGTTTGCCCTGATAATGGTAAAATTTTGCTCTGGTCATGGTTGACAGTTTGCTCTGGTCATGGTTGACAGTTTGCTCTGGTCATGGTTGACAAGTTGCTCTGGTCATGGTTGACAGTTTGCTCTGGTCATGGTTGACAGTTTGCTCTGGTCATGGTTGACAAGTTGCTCTGGTCATGGTTGACAGTTTGCTCTGGTCATGGTTGACAAGTTGCTCTGGTCATAGTTGACAGTTTCCTCTCTGTCATCCCAGCGAATAGTTAGTGTATACTGCGTTTCATTGTAACTAAATCATACTTATTTGCAGTGGCGTAGAAACCGAGCACTGTTTGAAAACGGTTTACCAAACTCCAGCTATCGTTATATCAACGTAACACCGATTAAAATGCTATTGTTGGTAGTCTACATAGGTATACATGGGAATGCGGGGGGGGGGACTTCAGCAAGTGTACCATCTATTCAGACGAGCGCGTTTAATTAGTTTTGTCTGACTGTCGTTGAACAGCACGAGACCTGTGGGCTTTGTTCGTTGCTGTAAACATAATTACCTACATAGCTGAACACCCTTTGCTGAGACACCTGTCGCAGCTATTCACACAACATGATCTCATTCAGACGGGCGGTCTCTGATACATGCGTCACATTGTTGTTAGGATAACTTTGTTTACGACCAAACTACGACCAAACGCTGCCTTACTTAATAACCCACCTGGATATAACATGTTGTTTATATAATTACACGTGATAAGGTCACGTACTCGCATGTTCGAAAATAGTTATGGCAATCTACGTAAAACAAATATGTTTATCGACTCTACATGTGATATGTATATGGGTCAAAATAAAGTACATAAGTCTGTTTGTGTCTCTTTCTGTCTACAAACGTTGCTGACGCCCGGTGGAACTATTACTGCAAGACATAGACACACCGATTCGTGCGTCGAACAGGTAAACACAGTCGCAGGAAATGATACGCAGTACCCATGAAAGGGAACCAGTAAACAAATAAACTGGAGTGCGTGAACTCCCGGCTGCGTGTGGCTGATACAAGCGCACGTGTCGTATTGGTTCCCCGGCAACCACCAGGCTCCCGTCGTCGTGGGTGGAGTAGCTGGAGGCTGGAGGCCGGGTTTCCCGCATAACCCACGTGTTTTGCGATAGTTTTATTGGTAGGTATTTTCCCAGCTTGCTATGAATGTAAACACAACGATTTGATATGATTTCTAGGACATTCCGCTTCAAAAGTGTCTGTGCAAGGTCATGAAGTCATGAGCTGATAAATTAATGCGAAATAGCATATAATGTATATAAATGTAAATCAACAGTTTGCAACAATTGGAAAGGAAGAGGGTAGCTCGTTAATGGTGGCCTGATATCTTGTTTTGTCTAAGATGTGGTAAATGGAAACTAAAATGCAATTTAAGAAGTCTGCCTAGTCATACGATACTGTGTTCAGTACTACAAGTCAGACAACGAACACACACGATAGACACAGGTATGCATAGCTCGTAACCAGACCACGTACACTGAAACACGAATCGACGCCATTTCACTTTTGTCTTTGTGGATCAATGTTACAAACGGGAACAGATGCCGGTTGATGGTACCACCAGCGACCTCTGGCGACGCCACAGTCTCCGCTATCTGGCGCTCTTCGACCATCAGCGAGTCAGTACCGTGCTAGCAGCTGGAACGGACGCTGCGCGGATTGTAGAGCCCACGGAACGAGCTTGTGGTGATCGCGATGTGTTTAGCAATGCGGACAACGTTCTGCGGGAGACATCAACGCTCGGTGATTGCGGGACACTTCAAGACGTGCGGCGTTATCAGCTCAACTTTGCGAAGGCATCACTGAGACTAACTAACGTGCGGGAACAAACGTAGGTGCTTTTTGTCTGTGTGTGTTTCGTCTCTTTCACTTCTTATCTGCTTCGCCGTAACAAAAACGGAGGAGTTGTTAATGTTTACAATCGTCGTTAAAAGCCGAAATGCGTCATTCGTCGTATCGCTGTTTTCTATGTGGATAACTAGTTGGCATTTAGTTGTTATTGTCTGACAATGCTTAGTACAATCATTACTAAATCAAATACCAAAAAGCTAGACAAAGCAAGCCAGTTGACATAAACGTTATTTAAGATAGCAAATGGCTAAGTTGATATTCCCAAAGAAATACCAAAATCTAACGGAGAATCTGACATTTCAAGGGATATCCACCTGAATAATAATAACAATAAGTATTATATTTATTTATTATTATCATTATTGTTCGGATGGATATCACTTGAAATGTCTGCTAGATAATAACATATTATTATTATTGCCAGTTGATAGCTTATATTCTCCCTGTACACGTTCCTACGTTCCACGAACCATTTAGGATTACAACAAACACTTGGATGATGCAACAGAAGTATTTTTCCGAAAATATTCAAAAGGATGCTGTCTCAATATTAATATCGATGGATCGATAGCGAACATTGGTGAACAAAACTACGTAGATACAGGTCTAGACTGTTTTGTGATATATGCAACTACGCCCACTGTCTTAGATTCAGTGTAGTTGACTGTCGAGGACACCAGTAAGTATATTACAATACTTTACAGGGATAGGATGAAATTAATGGAGAAACGTGATACGGTTTTTAAACACATAACACATTATGGCAGATTAATTGGCCATAAACTCATAATACTGCAGGTATAAGGAATATTAATTATAAAAGTAGTTTCATTCAAAGTGAATCGCCGACATTACCAGACTTAGCCGACAAGGCTAATAAGGTCTTATTAGCGCGCACGGACCCAATTTGGAGTCATTGACGTATGAAACGGCCATAACTACTAATATTCGCTTGTCGTTTCGGTTGAATCAATAGTCTTGCTTGATGGCAGAATCTTCACATCAGCAACAGTTTCTGGGAACATAAACACAGGGTGGATAACAAATAAATTATTTGTAGCCACTCATACAACTCACCAGAATGTCAAGTGCTGCGTCGTTGTCGATTCTGTTGTTTAATTGGTAGACATGGAAACCGTCATTTGTCATCATTAGACATTTCAGAGTTAAGCAATATGTTGTCGAACTACACACGATATATGATATGTGTGAATTCAAAGTAATGTGCTTATAAGAATTAGCGGCTCGAACAATCGAAACGAGATGTGACATATGTCGGGCATTAGTTGTTACATTAGCCATGATTGGTCCACGACCAAAATTCACTGTCCCAAACCCAATCAAATGCTGTAATTGGTTGATGCACAAATAGGGTCAGTTGTAAAACATTAAACGAGATGACGGAAGGATGGCGGTGGAATTATAAGAGGAGACTGTAATGGAGAAAAACATGAAAAAAGAAGATAGTCTGGAGCCGATTGAGATGAGCAGGACACATTTAGAGAATGAACGAGAAGAGAATGAGAGAGAGAGAAACAAAGAGAGAGAGAGAGAGAGGGGGGAGAGAGAGAGAGGGAGAGAGGGAGAGGGAGAGGGAGAGGGAGAGGGAGAGAACATGAAACCCAGAAGCGGGTGGTAGAAGGAGAACCTGAAGACCACATTAAGGTGGATGAATAATGTGAAGAAAGATCTGGAAAATGGGGAAGAAGAAGATACGATGACTGTCGAGGATGCATAAATGTGCCAACGATGAGCTTACTTTGATTTGAAGAGGTCCAAACAAAGCGTGTCTGTTAATAACAAAATAATTTCAAACAATCAGCCACGATTAATTAGTCATAACTTGTCATTCACCTGAAAAAAAAACAATATAAAACCTTGATGCAAATAGAGAAAAAATTTATTTGGGATGAACTACTACGAAGAAAATGTCGAAGGTGATTAGAACTTACTGTGAATTAAGAAGCGATTAAATGTATGGAATTGCAAGGAAACGAGAAGTTAATCCTTTCTAGACCCTTTAGGCCCACATATATCGTACTTAATCCCTGTTTCCTTGATGCAAGCGGACGATAACTCTCCCTGGATGTAACACCAACGACAAATGTAAATATATCCATATGCGTGGGCTGGGGCAATGTGGAGGCAGCGAAATTGTCCTGGCTTCGAAATGGCAGCAAGAAGATTAGAACTCCGATCCTTTTGATTGAGAGCCGAAGCCTAACTCGATAACCATGAATACAATATTTGTTTTTACACTAGTTTCGCTACAACAAAGTGCATAAGTACTATGTACACGTGTTCAGGAAATGTTCATAAAGTTTAGAAATTAAATGATTAAAGAGAATACGTTATAATAAAGGAGGTTGTACACGTATTCATGAAATGTTCATAAAGTTGGGAGATTAAATGATTAAGGAGAATATGTTATAATAAAGGAGGTTGAAAGCAGCACAACCAGATGGTTCAGTCGTGAACAGGAGGTTGAAAGCAGCTCAACCAGATGGTTCAGTCGTGAACAGGAGGTTGAAAGCAGCACAACCAGATGGTTCAGTCGTGAACAGAAGGTTGAAAGCAGCACAACCAGATGGTTCAGTCGTGAACAGGAGGTTGAAAGCAGCACAACCAGATGGTTCAGTCGTGAACAGGAGGTTGAAAGCAGCACAACCAGATGGTTCAGTCGTGAACAGAAGAGTGCGTCATCAACAGTAGAACGTAAGTCAGCAGGCACAGACCACGCCAAGAAACATATTATTGAGCCAAGATTATTGCAGGGAAAGTAATAGAAGTTTGAAATGGAAAGGAAACCATAAGAAAGTCGACACCTATCATTGAGACGAGGGTATATCGACTCAGCTACGCTCAGCTTGCTTGCCATACCATCCGGCGAACAGAATGATTAAGTCCCAGAATTCAGTTCCTGGAGAGGACAACCGATGATGTTGAAACCTTTAAGTGGGTAAACTTTAATAGTTGTGTTTAGGGAAAAAACGATACCATCATACTGTTTATAGCATTGTGCATATTACTGCTTGGTTAATTCGCACCGTATCGTCGGAGGATTGGCCGCCAAGCATTCCTTGTATTGAGTTACAACCGCTGTTCGCTGCTTGTGCGGCGTCAACAGATGGTTGGCGAGAGTGAAGTAGGTGAACTGCTGAAACCCGAGCAAACTGTTCAATTAGAGCTGATTAGAGCGTCGACGGGATAAAGTCTGCATTGGCGTTCGTTGGCCTCACGACAGATCAATGTTGTTGTTAATGTTCGCTCTGGGCTGTACTCACTCCAACGACAACTGAAGCTAAGCGGGGAATTGAAATTAGGGGGGGGAGGTGAAACTAACCTCACCTTCACTTTCATCTTCACTTCATCCTATTACTAATCAACATCAGGACGGTTTTTTCGCCAGTCTTGTCTGTCCACTGATGTGCGTAGTAAGGTAAGCTTTGTATGTTGAAACTAATGGGGTATAATAGGTTACCTGTGTGCACGGTACAAACGTACTTAATTTCATTAAAGAAAACGGTTTAACACGTCAACAGTTTGTATAAAGTTTGATATTATCACAGTTCGTAGCTGAGGATAAACCCACAAAATTATAACATAAAACCATCATTTACAGAGTTGGAGTAAAGAATGCACATTACGCATAGGCATTACGAGATACTAAATGCTGCCTTACAAATCACAATCCACTATTGATCCACTGGGTTATCATAAGTGGTTCAACATAGGCTTAATTCAGATTTACAAGTTGCAAATGGTTACGAGTGATGTCTTTGAAGAGGATCTATTGAGTGGACCGCGAGGTCACCATGCATGTCTCCCTGGATTTATTCTTGTTGTGACGTGTGAAAGAGATGGTTTACAGTGTGAACATTCATGATCTCGATCATATCCAACAACATCTCATTAATGGATAATCGTCCACAAATCCGGCTGTTTTAAGGAGTTCGGAGATAACGGAAAAGAAGGCTTGAACACTGCTCGGGAAGGCCACCGTCAGGCGCACCGAACACGTATTACTATTCAACGTCAACTATTCAGCCTTGTATGTCGTAATAAAGCCTCTGGTGTGCAACTTGTGAGACACCCTATACTTAAGGCATAACGCGCACAACGGAATTCTGCTGAATACACTTGCAGTGTAGATAAAGATACTTGTTAATAAAATCATTTATCGCAAAACGAATATAATGAAATATCTACTTCTGAGATATTATATCCTGCAGATTGGCCCAAGAAACAGTTTGGTTGAAATGTTTATAATGGTGAACGTCAACGTGTATACAATGGTCAACGTGTACACAATGGTCAACGTGTATACAATCGTCAACGTATTTCAAGGGCTAGCGCATAGTTTAATTAACGTGTCCTCGTTCGTGTCCTTGTGTTGTGAAATGCATAAAAACACTACAGAGTGTGTGGAATTAAAGCGATATCACACTTCTAAACGAAGCGCGTATTCAAATATGATTCCCACACGCAACATACGTGTATCGTATCGTGACGCTATTGTGAGAGTCTACAATATATTCATGTCATTATGACTGATCTCATTGCACGACACCATTCGACATGATGCTGTTCACTCGATCGTGGCCTCGTATTAATAACGAGGCGGTCATCAGAATGTCAATAGCTGCGTCGTGGTCACGTCTGTTTTAGCTGATTGCTTTTATTGGTAGACATGGAAACCATCATTTGTCACTCGATAGATCAAAGGTCCCTCCTCAATGACATTTTTCGCTGGTTTTGTTTTAGAATCATTTCGCGAAAAATCAAACATATCTAGTATCCACTACGACATGTAGCTCGTTTGTCCAAAAGTGTCATTTAGTTTCGATAAAATCATCGAACAGGAGTCAGACCACAGTTGAGAATTGCATTGGTGGCCATGTTAACGTTTTGTCTGATTATAAGAAAACGTGATCATCAAAAATTCTTTAAATTTTCCACAGCAACTGCCATCATCTCATTGATATACTGACCAAATTTTATCAAAATCACATACCTCCAGCTCTTTTAAAACGCCCCGACGTGCGATGCCTATCAATTTTGACAAAAATAGCCATGTATTCATGCGCCCACGTGGCCCATAGCAGAACAATTCCCATAAAACCCTCCGCCAGCTAAACTCTTTAAAAAATGCACTGTTTCACAGCCAATAGCTTCTACAAACAAACCTGTGAATATGCCTGCTCAATTGCACTTATGTCACATCATATGAATTCTTTAAATTCACATATCGCAATTTAATACGCCCTACATTCGTGTGAAATAATAAACAGGAAGGTCAACTGTGGTCTTACCCCAACAAACTTTTACATTAATTTTGACCGGATCCAGTCAATAGTCAGCAATAAAAGGGCGAAAGTGGACCGGCTCTATAAACATAAGGTTAGTCACATTTTCGCAAGTTACCAGATATCACGATCAAAGTTAATTATTTCGATGATTTTAACAGAAGCGCTCACTATTTTATTAAATGCGCGCATTACTTAAACTATTCACGCCCGACAGATCTGAATACCAACGAACCTGATACGCTATTCAATCAGAATTGAGGAGCTTTAAACAGTTATTCTGTGTGGTATGTTTTACTTCCCCGATACACACCAGACAGTCGAGTCCTACCCTCTTAGACATTGACCCGAAATGCTCACATTTGCAATGGGATATTTTATTGCTCGTGCACATACCACGTAACGAGGACACGTAGCGTTAGTCTATACTATAAAACACAGTTCGTGGATGTCTATGTTATGTTGTATTTCCGTCAGTTTCACGTTTATGTCGCTGGAATGTTGTTTGTGTGTTCGGGAACCCCCCACGGGGATGGTTCCTACATTACAAACATTCGAAATTTCCCGGGGAATGGGGTTCTTTGAAGGAACTTAAGCGGATGTTTGACGAAGAATTACGTAACTCGGAACACTTCTGTAGTTACGTAAAATTTCTCGCACCTCTATGTGCGTTTTCTATTGTTCCGAGTTACGCGATCTACATCAAACGTCCACATACTTTCCTTCGTGTGGTACGAACCCTTCGTGAAACCGTCAGTGGTACGCTATTTTGGGGGCGTGCAGTTGTATCTAGCATTGCCGTTGGCATTGCTCTACCAACACCTGGGTTGTGCCCCGGGGGTTGTGCCCCGGGGGTTGTGCCCCGGGGGTTGTACAAGGAGTCATAGGCTCTTACAGTGGCTGTCTTTTTTTCTCCCGTGCAATGCCGCAACACATTTTAACGGTTTGTTCAGGAGCCAGGCTGTGCGTTCATTAAACAGGCTGTTCCCATGTTTCATAAACATTAACAGTATTAATTGTGTGGCAAACCCGCATTTTATTAAACCACTACTATTAAAACACCCTTCCACCCCGGACATTACCCCTGACATTTCCCCCTGTACTATTCATCCGCACATTCCACCCCAGATTTTGATCATATTTGACAGCTGCTCTAACCTACCCAAGATGCGAGTACAATATACCTTTCAGCGACACAGTTACTTCATTGTACGCGTCACACTTTGTCAGACAATGTTAGTGTCATTTGTCAGACTGATAGACCGCCAGACGACACCAAATGTTGCGCTGTATTCAGCTAAGCGTACCGTTATGTCGTCAAGTAATTACATGTCAACGCGAATTTAACGACTCCAACCAACTCTCCCTGTCTGCGAAATCCCATGAAACTCTTCACACTATATATTTCCTACCGGCAGTCAAAATCCGGCCTGAAATGAGGGAGCCGCTTCGCCGTGGTGTCAACAAAGGTCAATTAGCGTAATGTTTCCTGAACCGCTGAATGTGAGCTCGTGTTGAACTGCCGTAAACACGATGTTTATGCTGGGCTGTCGCACGCATGACTGCGTCAGAGATGGCCGCGCCTAGAAATCTGGGCGGCGCTTATTTGAGCTATAGATGTGTGGCCACCGGGAGGTTCGCTTGCTTGCAGTAGAAACACGGTCTGCGTTGCTGGAAGTGATTCATTGCTACAAACAACTGGATGAAATATAGTGTTACTTTGTATCACAACAATTACTGCTTGGTAGAAAAGTATGTTACATTTGGTTGACACATAGAATCCGGGTCTTGATTTCAGTATGACCCATTCAGATATTAAGTAACACGAGATGATAAAGGTTGCGTAGTGATACCATATGACGTGCGCTGCTATAACTAGTTAGTGTTTAGCATGCATAACGCTAATTATAATATAACGTTCAAACCAATTTATACAAAAAGTATAATCAATCGTCTTGGAGTTGGTAGCAACTATTAATAAACACGTCAATAGGTTAGATATTATATAATGACTTACATATTTCATATAGAGAATCGACTTTACTGGGACGTTCGAACGAAGTATTTTTATTTCGCACATACTCGTGAGATGTTGCTGGAGAAAATGTTATTGTCGCGATATCTGATCGATATTGCATGATGGTACTACACTAGCGTCACGCTGATATTAAACGATAATGGAGTGTCGTGTTGACGATATTTTAGTGTCAACTTTAGATGATCCTGACGTGACTGTATCTAAGTAACATCGATAGTGTGTCAGCAAAAAGAAACTAGTGAAGATGGGCTGATAATATAGATTCTTTCAAGAACGGGTGATTAATGATGGACGAAGTTAACACTAGAATGACAGTAACTATAAAGAGGTCGAGTGTTAAGGCAATAGCTCGGCGAAGAGACGCACACGACCTGATGAACTATTGTATTTTTGGCGATAGTTGTATCCGACAGGGAAACAAACACGACCAATGACGAAAACACAGCAGTACAGGTATTCATAAGACATGCACCACCTATCGGCTAAGAATAAAACCACGGTTAAAGTGTGTTAAAGATACGGAGAAGCTCACAACCGGCTGGTACAGTTCAAAAAGTTCACAACCGGCTGGTACAGTTCAACAAGTTCACAACCGGCTGGTACAGTTCAAAAAGTTCACAACCGGCTGGTACAGTTCAAAAAGTTCACACCCGGAACAAAAATACTTATTTTGTGTTGTAGATAGTGTATTACGAGATAAATCGGCAGTACCAGCAGGAAAGATGATTGATTGTTGTGTTCATACTGTTATATGCATGCTTTAGGATCCTGAAAAATCGGAATAGATATATTTATCGAAACTTTATAATAAGCTTGTAGTCATTCGAGGCGATTTATCATATTACTCACCACAATCCCGGGCCGAAGGTGCACGTGTTTTTACTTAAATACCGATAAAATATTAAAAGTGCAAATCGTTATAATATTGTAAAAATCAGTGGTCGGAAAACCGCAAAACTTCCAAATTTATTTCGGGCAACTCACCAATTATAGAGAAGGAAATTTCTAAACCAAGCTGTAAGAATTGCGACCACTGTAACCACAGCAACAGAAACAACATGGTGGCAAACCAACATGGAGGGTCACTGTGATTCGAGGAAGTCCACTCGACATATCATCATCATCTCCACCGGCTATGTAAACACGTTTCACCCAAGTGCAGCAGTCGTGCTCTTGACCCACGACTCGTTATACAAGCTAGCGCTAACGTGCATGCGTGTGGATATTGTCCATGTCATGTCGATATCATAGGATGACTACAAAGTTACGGACCAAGTAACGAGCCCAGTCGGTGGTCTTCTCAGCTGGTCTCAGTAGCCAGGGCAATTGGTCTCAGTTCGGAGCCAAGACAAGAGAACACACTTTAAAGGAATAACACGGACTGGTCAGTCCAGTTGGCTGTCACCCAGCTGGTTACCATGTTTACTATGTCAATGCCCCCCACCTGGTCAAAGGCGATGACAAGGGTGATGGATAGACTCGTCGTGACAATGAAGGTCTTCCTTGATGTTTCTTTGTCGAAGGCGTCGACCAGCCAGAGTCCGTGAATTAGCTCGGACAAAGCGTTCAGGCGGAACAACATATCACACGGGCGGTGAGATATTTATGATGTCCAGTAATGTCAATATATCAAATAATTAGACAGCCGTTCGTCCATGCTGTGTATCGCCGCTATGACGTTGTGACAGGCCGTGCATAGTTCGGAGCCCCGCTGATGTGACCAGGACTACGAGCAGACTGTAGCATGTGTACGTACGACTGTCAGCCGACGTAGTTAATGTTAACACAGCTGCGTTCACTGACATAACCTTGGTCACTGAACCGACTACATGTATAGCGGCCAGAATTCATATGTCACCGGACAGGGCATATAGGATCACGCTGGACAGGCCATACTTATAGTGACCACTGCCTCTGTGGATGTTTCGACGGTAACACGGTGTGAAGGGTGCGCTGCAATATCACCGCTCGGAGTACACATTCCGAGCATACTAGGCTAGGGTATACCGAAGTGGAAGAAGGGCTCCTTCGCCGTAGGAATAGACCGTAAGTACGAGCACGATCGAGTCGCGAATAAGCAAGAGCCTCGCGAGACTGCAATCTTGTTAAATCTTGTCTTGAGACCTATTAGTATTTCTATCATTCACGTGCCATTTTCCATTATTTCTATTATGTGGTTATCTGCAAATTGACGATACTTGCAGGCTTTCAGAGCAGCGGCATATTTAGGGGAGCATTGGGCAATGGCCCCCTTTGGTTAATTTTTTAAAACTTTTTTTGTGTTACATCGTGGTAGCAAGGTACACTAACGTTCCCCCCCCCCGCCCGCTTGACCTCCTCCTTTGCGAGATTCTAGAACCCACACTGTTTCAGAGTCAACGGTTCATGTTTTTAATGTCTTTATCAACAATCTATACCAGTGTTGCATTCGATTACCCTTTGAACTAGGGTGTTATCGAGTTGGGCGGTTGTCGTGACTCGTATCTATGGATATTAATACCGCTGTATCCCTGGGTCATGATTCGTGATGATTGCGCATTTTTTTCGCCTTAGGGGTTCCCAGATGACAACCCTCATTATTATGCTTTCATTATTATGTGGGAGTGCGTAAATGTAAACAAGGATTTGCACGAATCGCGTAGTCGATTATCAAGTACAGTGGCGTATCTAGGCTCTCGGGGAAGCCAAGGGGGAGGCCAAGGGGAAAGCCAAGGGGGAGGTCAAGGGGAGGCCAAGGGGGAGGTCAAGGGGGAGGCCAAGGGGGAGGTCAAGGGGAGGCCAAGGGGGAGGCCAAGGGGAAAGCCAAGGGGGAGGCCAATGGGAAAGCCAAGGGGGAGGTCAAGGGGAGGCCAAGGGGGAGTCCAAAGGGGAGGCCAAGAGGGATGCAAATGGGGAAAGCCAATGGGGAAGCCAAGGGGGAAGCCAAGGGGGAGACCAATAGGGTTGCAAAGGGGGAGGCCAATGGGGAGTCCAAAAGGGATGCAAAGGGGAGGCCAATGGGGAGGCCAAAGGGGAGGCCAAGGGGGAGGCCAAGAGGGTTGCAAATGGGGAGGCCAAGGGGAGGCCAAGGGGGAAGCAAAGGAGATGCAAAGGGGAGGCCAAGGAGGAGGCCAATGGGAATGCCAAGAGGGTTACAAAATGGGAGTCCAAGGGGGAGTCCAAAGGACAGGCCAATAAGGTGCCAAGGCGGTGCCAAGGGGGAGGGCAAGCTTAGTCACCCATTAATTCACCATGATATCGTGTAATGGCGCAACAGGTTACGAAAAAATAAATTACTGCCTACGATGGTTTCCATGTGTGGTTTTACAACCAGGGTAAAACGTATTTGAAGTGATGGTGTACCCGGTGTAAGTTAAAAAACGCGTTCGTCTACATTTCATCTTCGCACAACTTAGTCGTGACTAGGCTGACGCCATATTTGCACGAGTTGCCGTATTGAGCGTTTGTCAATAACCACGAGGTCAACATATTCCGGTCAATGGGCGAGTGTCCTTAACAGCCAACAATTCTTAAATGTATGAATGCAAGACACATACACACACACATGCTACCTATTCGAATTTAGAAAATTAACATAAATCTTTAATTTATCTTGCATTCAGGCAGCGAGCACGTATACACGCTCACCACTTCATCCGTGAGTTCACTTGTCTTCTTTAGGTGTCCGGCTGACATAAGCGTGACTAAGTACAATGGCTGCTGTCGCGTTAATACGTTCTCGTGTTTACAAATGGTCGGTAAATGGCCGCTAAAGGTAAACTAATCATACAGTGGATGAAACTGTCATGGAAGGAAGTAACATTTGCAATGTGGAATAATGGACATCATTGTGGTGAGCCGTCACAAGCATTTGATGGATAGAGTCGTCGTGACAATGAAGATCTTCCCGTGATGTTTCTTTGTCGAAGACGAAGGTCTGTGTGTGTGTGTGTGTGTGTGTGTGTGTGTGTGTGTGTGTGTGTGTGTGTGTGTGTGTGTGTGTGTGTGTGTGTGTGTGTGTGTGTGTGTGTGTGTGTGTGTGTGTGTGTGTGTGTGTGTGTGTGTGTGTGTGTGTGTGTGTGTGTGTGTGTGTGTGTATATGTGTGTGTATATGTGTGTGTATATGTGTGTGTATATGTGTGTGTGTGTGCGTGCGTGCGTGCGTGCGTGCGTGCGTGTGGTGTGTGTGTGTGTGTGTGTGTGTGTGTGTGTGTGTGTGTGTGTGTGTGTGTGTGTGTGTGTGTGTGTGTGTTTTTGTGTGTGTGTGTGCCTGTTTGCGTGTGCGTGCGTGCGTGCGTGCGTGTGTGTGTGTTCCTTTGTGTATGTGTGTGTGTGTGTGCGTGCGTGCGTGCGTGCGTGTGTGCGTGTGTGCGTGTGTGCGTGTGTGCGTGTGTGCGTGTGTGCGTGTGTGCGTGTGTGCGTGTGTGCGTGTGTGCGTGTGTGCGTGTGTGCGTGTATGCGTGCGTGCGTGCGTGCGTGCGTGCGTGCGTGCGTGCGTGCGTGCGTGCGTGCGTGCGTGCGTGCGTGCGTGCGTGCGTGCGTGCGTGCGTGCGTGCGTGCGTGCGTGCGTGCGTGCGTGCGTGCGTGCGTGCGTGCGTGCGTGCGTGCGTGTGTGTGTGTTTAGCTCGTGTAACATTGAAACTAAAAATCTATGTTACTATTATGACAGACTACTTCAGAAATATCACACACCGGAAATTTGAATTTGATGGCCAATTGCAATTGCCGTGGCCATATAATTGATACAAAATTGCCGAACGCGCGTATTCTCGCTCGTCTGACTCTCGCTCGCCTTTTGATTTTGCATAAATTTATAATAGTTCCTTCTTATTTCGTGAATTAGCTAAATGCCCGGATGACATCGTAATTGGCTCATTTTGTATGCACCCAGAATCGGGGTGCATACATAATTTCCGTTACAATGAAAAGTACACTTTGCATACAGGCGATGATGTGTGCAACACACGTGTGCCACAACACCGAGCCTGGGTAATCGAGGCTAACAGCGAGTTAAGGAATGCAGGTGCACACACTTCAGTGCGCTACCAGCTATTGCGTGGAACCGACTATTTCGTGCACACTAACAGCTATTGTGTTAAAGTACGTTCTTATATAGCGCAGTATCCAGTCCTTGTTCAAGACGCTTTAATGCTTTACCCCCCCCCCGCCCCACCCGGCAAACCTGTTATTTCCAACACCAGCTCGACTTCTCTGGGAAGCTTTCAGCCACGCTGCAATTACTGCGCGAAGACTATTCGTTCACATATATCCACCACTGTCTATAACCAAGTACTCATTTATACAGCTGAGTGAATTGTAACCACGTGGGGTGACCGAAAATTGTCCAGCAAACGGCAGCAAGAGGATTCGAACCCGGATTAGTGTTATTATTAGTGTTATTGCATGCATCCTACAAGCTACCGTAGACAACCTATACTAGTCATCGTGCGCTGTCTGGTGAGGGGGGCCACGGGGAGTCGGTCCTCGGAGTACTGAAGCACTGGGTGAATCGATCTTCACGTGAGTCAAGTCTCGGGTCAATCTGTAGTATACAACTTTGCATGAATTAAGCATTGGATGAACCGAGTTGTTGTTATTGGACATACCTGTTGTCACGTGATCGCAGTTGCCCGATTCGGGCAGTTCCCAAGTAAGGTGCGCCTGCCATATGACGCTCCTGCTGTTCCAAACCTTGCTCCAGTGATGATTGACATGTCCCGATGTCAAGTTAATATTGTCTTCTTCCCTTGCAGTCTTGTGACGGCGCACTCACATCTGTGTCTGTCTAATCATAATGTTGCTCTCCTCTTTATCCGTAAGTCTAAGTCGAGGCTGGCTCCGATACCGATCGTCGATTTGTTTTCCTTCTTCAGTCAATGATCCCCGTTTCACTGCGTCTCCACCACTCGCCTCCAGTCCCCATCCCTCGCTCCCATTCTCCCCTCCCCTCTCTCCCTCGCTCCCATTCTCCCCTCTCTCCCTCGCTCCCATTCTCCCCTCCCCTCTCTCCCTCGCTACAATTCTCCCCTCCCCTCTGTCCCTCGCTCCCATTCTCCCCTCCCCTCTCTCCCTCGCTCCCATTCTCCCCTCCCCTCTCTCCCTCGCTCCCATTCTCCCCTCCCCTCTCTCCCTCGCTCCCATTCTCCCCTCCCCTCTCTCCCTCGCTCCCATTCTCCCCTCCCCTCTCTCCCTCGCTCCCATTCTCCCCTCCCTTATCTCCCTCGCTACTATTCTCCCCTCCCCTCTCTCCCTCGCTCCCATTCTCCCCTCCCCTCTCTCCCTCGCTCCCATTCTCCCCTCCCCTCTCTCCCTCGCTCCCATTCTCCCCTCCCCTCTCTCCCTCGCTCCCATTCTCCCCTCCCACTCCTGCCAAATCTCTCTTCACGCAGTCCTCCCGTCTCAGTCTCGGTCTTCCTCTTCTTCTTCCACCCTCCACTCTAAGCGCATCCGCTTTCTTCGTCAACCGTTCTTTCGTCAACCAGATGCCTCCTGAAACCCTCTTTCACACCAACTTCCTCCCTCAGCTCCTCCATCCTTCCCTTGTCTACTCTTTTACTCCCGCAATTCTTCTCACCCAGTTATTGTTATTCTTTGATAGTTTCTTCCACCCCTGACTACCGTAACACATCTCGTCTACATCTCGTCTTCATCTCGTCTTCATCTCGTCTACATCTCGTCTACATCTCGTCTTCATCTCGTCTTCATCTCGTCTATATCTCGTCTACATCTCGTCTTCATCTCGTCTTCATCTCGTCTACATCTCGTCTACATCTCGTCTTCATCTCGTCTTCATTTCGTCTTCATCTCGTCTACATCTCGTCTTCATCTCGTCTTCATCTCGTCTTCACCTCGTCTTCATCTCGTCTTCGTCTCGTCTTCGTCTCGTCTTCATCTCGTCTTCGTCTCGTCTTCATCTCGTCTTCGTCTCGTTTTCATTTCTTCTTCGTCTCGTCTTCGTCTCGACTTCATCTCGTCTTCGTCTCGTCTTCATCTCGTCTTCATCTCGTCTTCATCTCGTCTTCATCTCGTCTTCATCTCGTCTTCGTCTCCAAGTTCGGTCAGACATATGGACTGCACTTAGGTAATAATAATCAATGGTGACGACCCCCCTCTCAGAAACTGGCTGTTTCTGCCTCATCTTCCAACAATGCAAGATCACGTATGTGTTACGACGCGACCAAACTGTCGTAATCACTATGTTTGTCAACCGTTATTAGGAGACAAATGCATGCAGCGCTCTCCTACACGGTGGTGTAGACAGATGTTGTGCACGTGAATATTCATGCTAATTCGTTTTATCTTTGCGTGTTTGGCATCGTCTGTTGACCTTGAATTAACCTGTTTCGTCATCGCAGCTGCATTATTATCAGCATTTAAAGGTGCACTGTCTGTTCGTTGTTATCATAAATCCCGATTATACATTATAAACTGTATTTGTTCAAATTCTTGACCATCTAAATGTATTTTAATGAACCACACCTGTGTCACATAATTTGATATTATCTGTTTAATTGAATGTTTTGACACAAATATCATGTATACATTGCACACGGAACGGCAAGGACGATATTCGTAGACAGATAATGGCCAAATTATATTTAACACTTGTGATTCGTTAAAACACATCTGGTCGGTCAAGATGTTAGAACAGATATTAGTTATATTATATAACATGATTTTACAGTTAAGCGATAAAAGTTTGTCACTGGTTAGTTATGTGTCATTGCTACGACGGCGGAGGAGAGAAGAAGGGAATGAGGGAGAGAGGGAGAGGGAGGGAGGGAGGGAGGGAGGGAGGGAGAGAGGGAGGGAGGGAGTGGGAGTGGGAGTGGGAGTGGGAGTGGGAGTGGGAGTGGGAGATAGGTAGAGAGAGAGAGGCAGGCAGGCAGGCAGGCAGGCAGGCATGCAGGCAGGCAGACAGACAGACAGACAGACAGACAGACAGACAGACAGAGAGCTACATAGAGTAGTGTAATTCCAATGAATACTACATCGCAAAGCTGACGATAATATAACCAGGCGACTGTCGGTTCCACGCCCTCGCGTGTGCCGGTCCCGGCAGCTGCCCGTTGTCAGCAGGTATCAGCCGATGATTGCGCCGAGGTATTTGGCCGGAACACCTGCGTCGAGTTAAGGCCGAGTTATGCTGCGTGGCAGCCTGGTTCCAGGCCGCAAGTGGTACCAAGTAGACCGTCTCATCTGGCGCCTCCGAACAGTGCCATTGACGAAGACGTTACGACAGACGCCCGTCAAGTGGGGCCTGACGGGGTTTGGGAGACTGCGGTCAAGTGGGGCCTGACGGGGTTTGGGAGACGGCGGTAACAACGCTTACTTTTAACGAGCAAAAAGGTTACCAATTAACTGTGGGGGCGTCCCCTCAAACCACTGCGAATAACGTAAAAAGTATGCTACATTGGCCTGATTGTTTGGCACCTGAAAGGCAGATGCGTACAGGGAGGTTCACCCGAAAGTGCTTACTCACGCACACGCGTTGACACGAACGCACGCGCGCGCGCGCGCGCCCACGCGCACACAGGTACGCACACACACGCACGCACGCACGCACGCACGCACGCACGCGCGCGCACACACACACACACACACACACACACACACACACACACACACACACACACACACACACACACACACACACACATGGTGAGAATTTTTTTTAAACGTGAACTGGAAAGAACAGTTTTTTATTCGAGCCATCATAGATCAAAGAAACTGATTTAATGTTGACAACACTTTCCAGGCCATATGGTTTGAGGGTACGTTTTTCGTTCAAACGCCCTCAAAGCGCTTGGCGACAGACGTATATTGGCACCATGCCGTGGCTTTGATCTTCTGTTCCAGCAGCCCGTGGCGGAAAAGTAACAACACCAAGTTATGTTCCGCTCACTCATAACTATAGGTTTCGTTGAGACTGGCAATTATTGTAGAACCGAATGAAATTGTAACGTGATTTATTCAGTTTCGAAGCCTGGACAATTCTTTCACGCACACGCGCTCACACGCACACGAGCTCACACGAATACGCGTTGTGTCAGCTCACTCAGCGGTATAAATGAGTCCTTGACCATATACAGTGTTTGGTATACATATGTGAACGAATAGTCTTCGCGCAGGAGTTGCAGTGGCTGAATGCTTCCCATATCTTATTGGATGTAGCGCTAATATAACTTTCCTTTCTAAATTACCAGCCGAGTTACCCGGCGTTGCACGGGAGAAAAGACAGCCACAAAAATATTAACCGCCAAAATCTAGTCAGAACATCTGCTTCATTCGCGTGAAGTGGGCAAAATTCCTATTTTCGTTGTCAAAGGGTTAACACTAATCGTCTAAATACGATTTTCCGCTGGAGTTCCAAACTGGACAATTGACCTTTTTATTCTGTAAAACGCGTGTTCCGTCTGCTTAATGTTTTATACATGAATAAGTTTTCGTGTTGCGCTTCCATTGTGCAAAGTAGACTGTTGACCAGTCACACGAATCGTTGTCGATAATAGCTTGATACGTTTTAAGCAACATATAACCATGATAACGTGGGAGGGCAAAAACGGTAACGGGCGTTTATTGGAGCACGGCAAATCTCTCCACTCCGTGACAGGTCTGTTCGTGCCAGCACTAACTCGAAAATGGGACACATAATCTATTTGCGTGTGTAGCGAGCGAAGGCCTCAGTTAATGTTACTGGTAATATCCACCTTTTACCGAATAATGTGTGACACGCGGCCAGTGATTGGTCAACATCAACCAATGAAATTCCCTGTTGGAAAGCAGTGTAAGCACGTGTTGATGATGAACCTCGGTTTATTTTTGGAATAAAATGTGGCTTCAGAGGTTTCCAAATGCTCTTGAAATTCACTGAAGTAATTGGGCTGGGGGGGTGGACATCGGGGCTTGCGGCTCCTGGCTGGGAACATTTCTCACGCCTAAGAAACCTCCAGGGATTGACAGCTATTCGCAATTACTGACTGTTCATTCACACATATGCACCACCTTCTACATCCAAGTATTCATCTCTAAAGCAAAGTTGAGCTAATAGAGGCAACGTGCAATGAACAAAATCATCGCAGCTTTGAAACTGCAGTAAATGGATTTAAACCTCGGTTCAATTGATTAACAGTTCTAGTGGTGTACCTCTGATCAATGTGATACAGCGCCCCACTGCAAGGATACAGCCCTTGGCTTTGCAGCTGTCCCTGTCGAGTTGTGGGTGGGCGCTGACACGTGGCACCAAAGAAGGTGTCGACTTCTCTCTTGCACATTGGACTCCGGTTAACGGAATCGTGAATAACACAACCAGCCGTTTAGCAAATCCAAATGGCTGGCACAGAATCATTCCCTATTTCCGTTGTGTTAACACGCGCTGCTTAGCAGAATCACGTCCACTGCCTAGCAGAATCAGATACAAGAGAAACGATGATACAGTCTACAGGTAAAACGGTAAAACAAAACTAAAAACAGAAATATTTTTGACTGTAGCCGTTGCAACGCGGACAAGCCCTCGCGAGATATTATGTAGCTAAGTTGTGATTTTCGTCTAACATTTTCGAACGACAATTTTCTTAAACGGATATTTCAGAAAAATTGTCGTTCGGAAATACCAATTAACGACAATTCGTAGTTATTACGAAGTAATACAGCGAAGACGAAATAAAACTCAATTGTTTGACTTCCACATTATTACGATACCATATTCCCGGAAGTTCGCTGAGATGAATCAGCCTCTTAAGAGATGTACAGTATCAGTCTTTCAGCCCCTGGACCTGCGACAGGACGCACGTCGAGGTGTTTCTTTGTCTGTGGTTTTATTCGCCGCCTCATATTTGGGTTTTAATTAAAGGTACATAGCGCGGTATCCAGTCTTTGAGACTGTTCAAAGCGCTTTACGTTTTACCTCCTGACATACCTGTTCATTCCAACGCCAACTCGACTTCTCTGTGAAGCATTCAACCACGCTGCAATTACTGCGCGAAGACTATTTGTTCAAATATATCCACATCTGTCTATAGCCAGACACTTATTTATGCAGCTGAGTGAACTAGAGCAACGTGGCGTGAACAATATTTCAAACTTCGAATTGGCTGCAAAACGATTCGAACTCGGACTCTCGGGATTGAAACCACGCCACGCCACCGGGTACTACGTTTGTATTACGCAAAGTACGTCATAGGTTAAAGGTCAGTGTGACCATCACATCGAAAAAAGTATATATACCTAAATCGCGGAAATATAGACAGTATTAACGTTAATGGTGGAAAGTTTAACTGGTTTTTTTTCGTGGATACGATGAATGGCAGTTTGGTGTATTAATTAATTAAGTAATTAATTAATTATATGCATGCCCGTACTTTGGTAAGCTATAAAGCAAGACTTAAGATTGATATTTTGTGTGGACAAAATCGAAACACAAATAAACAACATATTAAATACCAAGTGCTGATGCAATCGTAAAGTACAGACTCGCAGCTACAACTCACTCTCACAACGACCCATTCGGTGACAATTAACTAGCCTATTTAGAGGTCGCCGCATTCAGGTTGGATTTAAATTACCCAGGCACCTGTAGGCGTGAACATGTAGGATGACACATTTATCTCTAATAACTGCGACATCATTATGCTTTTCCGCTTTCGTGGCGATGTAACGCGATTTATGCCTCGTGGTGTGTCGTTTGGTAAGTGTTGCGTATTGTATACGGAATTAAAACATACCAATGTTTTATGTCGTGCAGGGATTGAGTGAGCGCCCACCTTTGCCCTTTGCGCGGTTTACGGATAAAGTGGTTCTCTTACATCTATTGAGTATTGTTTGTCTGTCTAGGTATGACCTACTTTGTGCCTATCTATTTATACTTTTTTATTTATTTACAGGCTTGTGTGTCTTCGGTGCCAACAGGTCTTTGTGATATAATGTTTATGTGTTCTGCAGTCGTCTGCTTGAGATAGTTGCTATGTGAAACATTCATAGCTTCTAACTGCCAGGTTTTGTGATAAACATAAACGCTGTTCCACGGTTGTCGTCTGCTACTTACGCTGACGACGCGCCTTTGACCCGTCTTTGAGGCAGCTTCAACAGCACTGGCACGTTCTACTGATCGCACCGACTGTTAACGCTCAAGTGTCTGTGAAGATAAGGTCGGTCATTTCGAATGCTGCATATGACAGTGTGTGGTCACTTTGTGTGGGACGTTTCATTCGCAAAAAGTCAGTGGACACCTTCAAACTTCCGAAAAGGAGGAGGGACCTGATAAGGCGATGGTCAATATCTCACGGACGTATACGACGATCTTCTCACCAGCGGTCAGTCTGAAGACGTCCACAGACAGTGGACGAAACGTCAAGGTGTTAGAATGCAGTCAATGGGTTAGAATATATATATATATATATATATATATATATATATATATATATATATATATATATATATACATACATATATATATATATATATATATATATATATATATATATATATAACACTTTGATGTTAGAATATATATATATATATATATATATATATATATATATATTCTAACATCAAAGTGTTATATATATATATATATATATATATATATATATATATATATATATATATATATATATATATATATAGCGTTTATATTTCTCACACAACCTGGCGGTTAGAAGCTGTGTGTGTGTGTGTGTGTGTGTGTGTGTGTGCGTGCGTGCGTGCGTGCGTGCGTGCGTGCGTGCGTGTGTTACTATTAAGCATTATGTTACGATGCAATCGACCAGACTTTGCACGTTTAAATCTGCTCTCTCGTGCCTTAGCGTAGATCTACCACCGTCGTCGCTGACCAGTGTCGTTGTGTTGCAGTGCCAATGATGAACGCCGACATCTCGACCAACGGGAGCACGGCGAACGCTACAATGGTGAGTCTGCTCGATCGAGACGCTTGGCCGGGGCTACTCGCCATGTACAGTCCGACTGCATTATACGTCGACAGATTCGTGTCTCCTGTGTGGTACGTCATCGGAATCTGCGGCAACCTCCTGTCCGTGCTGGTGTGGGCAGAGCGCGGCACCCGCCACGTCAACTCGTCCGCGATCTACCTGGCGACGTTGTCCGTCACCGATTTGGTCTTCCTGCTCCTCCATGTCGTCATGGAGCTGAGGTATGCGTGGGCCATTGATATGCTGTCGTACCCCGTCTTCTGCGAGACATACTTCGTGTTCTACTTGGCCGTGCAGTACCTGTCGCCGCTGCTCGTCCTCGGCTTCACGGTCGAGCGGTGGATCGCGGTGTGTCGTCCGTTTCTGAAGGAGCGCTACTGCACGACGAGCCGCGCCCAGAAAGTCGTCGTTGGTTTCGTCGCCTGGTGCGTCGCCCTGTGCCTCATGCAGGCCTACTTCTGGACGTACGTCGACGGCGTGTGCACATTACGCGAGGCGGCGCGGGCGGGCGGCGACGAATCGCTGTGGTCTTTGTGGACGTGGTGCACGGAGCTCCTTATGTTCCTCGTCGTACCCATCGTCAATCTCGTCTTCAACGTTCTCGTTCTGCGCGAGATTCGGCGCATGTCCGGCGAGGCGCTTCCGGGACAGTTGAAGCAGAATGCACATGCGCGTGTCGTCACGACCGTGACCTTGCTGTCGGTGTCGTTCTACGTGATATTCACCACGCTGCCGGCGACTCTCGTCTACTCGCTGGACCAGGAGTTTAAGGGCGGCGACCCTTACTTGACAAACGCCCAAGCCGGGGACGATCCTCGATGGCAGAGTTATTTCAAATACATCACGTGTAGAAAGATCGTGGAGGAGTTGTGCTTGTCTCACTACGCGTGCAACTGCATTCTGTACGCATTGACGGGCTCACACTTCAGGACTCGCGTGTGGCTCTTGCTCAGAGGAAAGCGAAACAAAAGTAGCACGTTATACTCTCAGATTTCCCAACGAAACGATGGCTTCTCTATCAAATTGACTGACCTCAATAATACGCGTTAGAATGTCTGAATCATCGTGTTGATGTTGATGTAATACGTTAGATACGTCATGTATGATAATCAGAACCCGTGAAGCGTAACACTGCTGGATACTATCTACGGATCATTGCCGTAATCTTATTTTCCAAAGAGTTAACGCAAAGCCAAAACGTGGAGTGGTTTTAATGTGGGTGATCCGGGGAATTCGCCTGTTTGTGATATCTACGTCATCGGACAAACGCCGTTTTTTGTTTTCAGCAGATGTTTAAAGACTAACCGTAGAAGTACATGATGCAACCGTTATGTCAGTAGTAACACACCTGTTGTAACATGGCGCTTATTTGAATAGAAATGCACACATGCACGAGGCACACACACAATCACATGCACACACACACACACACACACACACACACACACACACACACACACACACACACACACACACACACACACACACACACACACACACACACACACACACACACACACACACACACACACACACACACACACACACACACACACACACACACACACACACACACACACACACACACACACACACACACACACACACACACACACTGGCGCGCGCGCACACACGCACGCACTTTATTTAAAAAAATGGAATGTTTATAATTTTATATATAAACAATTAATATGTGATGAATTCATCTACTTGTGTTAATAATCGCCATCTGGTAAGATTCCTCTTAATGAAATGGCCGAAATGCAGTGGTAATGACCAAACCGGTGTTGAGTTATAGTGATAGTACATAACACTGTAGTCGGCATTGTTGTTGGTGCAAGTGAAGAGATGTTAGGCGACCGAAAGAGACTGGAACCATGGATAAAGAACGATGTTCAAACTAAGAAACCATCAAAACTGTTGACGTTGATATAATCTACCAGTTGTTCTGTGATCAGGAAGAGGTAGAGACGTCTGTGCATTTACACACCCAGTATGCATCACATAGTTCTTCAGATGTGGTGATTAATAGTCCTGCCATTGCTACTGATTCAACGATGGACATCCACTTTCATCTGTACATACATGCAGACAAAGCGGCTAATAAACGGACAGTTGACCTGCAGATAGTACAGCTTGGACGAGGAGATGTTTGACTGAAGCCCTTACTGGTCTGCATCAAAGGTCAACCTCTGGGTGAAAGCTGTGAAGTTGTAGGAAATAATATGTTTGTGAAACTGCAAGCTTTATGGGCACAAAGACATGACACCAGTCAACGAGGTGTGTAGACAGGCCGATAAAGTTGCGTATGATTGGCCCACCTATTGACAACGATACTGAGAATGAAGTAGAACAAGGTTAGAAGAAGGTGGATGTAGAAAAAGTTTAAATATTTAGGGATGTTAATAATGCTGACCAAATGCTGACCAAAAGCACAGTGCACAAACAGAGGGTTAACCAAACCATACGTCCACGTCAGAAGTTAAATTGGTGGTTATGTAAAATAGTTGTAATAAGACCTCTAGTTTGTTTGTTTGTTGGTAAAGGTGTCATCCTTTCTGTGAAGATGTATTCCCAAGTTAATACCGTGGCCCCTTTCTAGAAGTCAGGTAACTATTGTTCAATTATCTGTGAAATTGTGCTTGTTTAGACCAGCAGATGAACCGGTGAAACGAACGAAATCATGATTAAAAGGTTATGATTAAACATAGCCCTCTCATTCATTTGCAGTATTTTGAGCAACCTTAGATATTCGACAAGCTTCGTGAACGGACACAATCTCGATGAATTAACTACTAAAATACACGGTGATATCTGTCCACGCTACTGCGACTTGTTTATTCTACATAATATTTACGTTGGATAACATATCCAAACGACGGAAGCAAGCCAATGACATCCATGTGTTGTGGAAAGGGTGTGGCTACCCAACGTCCTATTTCACCTGAACATCCAACTCACAGTCAAGAGAACCCGGGTTTGAATCCTCTTGCTACTGTTTCGAAGCTTGGACAATATCGTTCCCTCCACGTTGCCTCAGTTCACTCAACTTTATAAATGAGTACCTGAAAACATACAGAGATGGATATATGTGATTAAATAGTCTTCGCGCAGTAGCTGCAGCATGGCTGAATGCTTCCCAGAGAAGTTGAGTTGATGTTGAATAAACATATCTGCCAGGGGGTGAAGTGTAAAGTCAAGGACTGGACACTGCACTATACAATTTGTTCTCACAAATTTCAACTCATATCTTTATCTATTTATAAAACATGCAATATATAAAGACCTTCGGGTAATCTGTCTTTTTTTCAATCTTTTGATCGGAAATAAAGCAGTGTAAGATCTTGTCAACACGTAGCAGGTGTTATCCAGGAGGATAATGCAAGGTATTATTACCATGCATTATCCTTCTGGATAATACACGGCTGGTTTTCCACTGTCTACACATGATCTGCCACTGTTTACACATGATCATCCACTGTGAACATATGATCTCACACTGTCTACACATGATCTGCCACTGTCTACACATGATCATCCACTGTGAACATATGATCTCACACTGTCTACACATGATCTTCCACTGTCTACACATGATCATCCACTGTCTACACATGATCTCACACCGTCTACACATAATTTTCCACTGTTTACACATGATCTCCCACTGTCTATACATGATCCCCCATTGTCTACACATGATGTACCACTGTCTATACATGATCCCCCACTGTCTACACGTGATCTCCCACTGTCCACACAGAACATTAGTAAATTATGTTTTGTGAGTGAGTTTATTTTCTGAAACTGTATACGGACATACAAAATATACAAAGCTAAGTACAAACAGACACTTAATAATACAGTTTCAGGTTAACAGCGGAACCATAAAGTATGGCTGTAGCCAGTTAGGCAAACACAAATATAGCGATAAACAATTGTGATTGAATATATATAACTGGTCGCTGTCAACCCATGATAATTATATCATTATAATGATAATTATATCATTATAGTGATACATAATACAAGTTGCGCATCATGCAGAAAACATGGCCTCCGAATGAATCTGGAGAAGACAGAAGTAATGTGAATAGGCGAACAAGAGGTGGACTTGCATGTAGTTGTTGACGGAAAGACCATTAAACAAGTGAACAGTTTTGTATACTTGGGCGGCACAGTGTTTGAGGATGGAGGAAGTAGTAAGGAAATACAAAGGAAAGTGCAAGCAGGAGCAGCAGCGTGGAGGAGAGTGTAAGGCATTATGTGGGACAGAAAACTGAAGAAACAACTAAAAGGAAAAGTGTTGGAAGCCTGCGTGGTACCAGCCTGTATATACGGGTTGGGAACACTGGCACTGACAGAGAGACAGGAGAAGAAGATGCAGATAGCAGAAAACAACTGGGTCCGAAGAATATGCAAAGTAACCCAAGAAGATAGAATGAAGATGAAGGAATTGAGAGAAGCGATTGGCATGAAAAAACACCTAAAGATGAAAATAGTTAGAAGCAGAATGAGATGGGCAGGACATGTGCAAAGAATGGGTGAAGACAGACTGTCAAAAAGAGCATAGAAAGCAGAAGAGGGTGGCAGAAGAAGAAGAGGAAGACCAAAGCTGCGATGGAAAGACTGTGTCAAACGAGATCTTGAAAGGGCAGGTACGAACAGCCAAGAGTTGAAGACCACCACAGAAGACAGAGGGAAATGGAGAACATTAACAACGAAAGTAGAAGAAGCAATCAAGTGACTTGGACCCACCACAAGGGAACAAGGGGAAGAAGAAGAAGCATCATGCAGCAATCAGGCTAAATTATAAATACTGGGAAAATTAAGTGAAGTTACCAAAATTATAGGTGATACAAATGAACCATAGCAAATAAACAATGGTGTTGGAAAAAGAACATTTCAAGCTAAATTGTTGACAGAGTTTACTTTAAACTTGTAAATTAGTGTAGATACCTTTACTGGGTTGTTTGCATTTTGGAAATTTGCTAGAATTTTCCAATTATCATATGATAATGGATTCCGATGCTTAAATGATAATAACTATCTTTCCAGTTTGAATGTTTACCCCATAACGACTGATTTGAAGAAATCTCAAGCACTATGTCTGCTTCTAAAGTAAAGCCAACATACAAAACAAATTTTTATTCAATTTGGTTGTTGGGTGAAAAAAGTTCAGAATGGATTATAAACTTGTAATGTTTATGTTTCAATGAATTTTATATTGTGTATTTTATGTGAATTGGGTTTTACTTTCAGGGCATAGATTGGCATCTGTTATCCACACATGACCACCATGAGTTCCTAGCCCCCCACCGGGTGAGCTATGACATTCCACGGGAGGCGCGAACCTATGGGATGCAGTTCCGCTGGTGGCAGCCAGAACATCGCAGGGAAGGGAACGACCGGTGGACTTTGTCAAGTTTGTCATGTATGTGGCAAGTAGACAGCATAGTGCTGGTGATTGTGTTGGTAGCAAGTAGGATGCATGGTGCTGGTGATTGTGTTGGTTGGTAGAAAGTCCAGAGCATGGTGATGGGTAGCAAGTAAAGTGAATGGTGCTGGTGATTGTGTTGATAGCAAGTAGAGTGCATTATGCTTGTGATTTTGTTGGTAGCAAGTAGAATGCATGGTGCTTGTGATTGTGTTGGCTGGTACCAAGTAGACAGTATGGCACTGGTGATTGTGTTAGTTGGTAGCAAGTGGAAATCACGGTGCTGGTGATTGTGTTGGTTGGTAGCAAGTCTAGTGCTGGTGATTGTGTTGGTTGATAGTAAGTAAGCATGGTGCTGGGCATTGTGTTGGTAGCAAATAGAGAGCATGGTGCTTGTGTTTGTGTTGGTTGGTAGCAAGTAGAAAGCATGGTACTGGTGATTGTGGTGGTTGGTAGCAGGTAGAGTGCATGATGCTTGTGATTTTGTTGGTAGCAAGTAGAGTGCACGGTGCTGGTGATTGTGGTGGTTGGTAGCAAGTAGAGTGCTTGGTGCTGGGGATTGTGTTGGTAGCAAGTAGAGAGCTTGGTGCTGGGGATTGTGTTGGTTGGTAGAATGTATGGACAAACAACACAGTTGTGATATTATGAGTTGAAATTGTAAGGTGTGTTGACATAGGAATAATACTTTCTTGTTGTAGGACAAGGCAAGATCAGATGCTGCGGACAGAGAACCGTTGTTTTTTCCCAAGTCGCCGTCTACCTTGACCTAATTACAATGACATTAATTCAAGCCTGTGTACTTGGGATGTTCATAGTAATTGCCAAAAACATGTTCATAATGTGTTAATAAAAGTGTGTAAAGTTCCTGCTCTAGATGTGTTGTGGACTCGCCCCAAGTTGTTTATCTTTCCAGTTAGCTACATGGAACGGTTCTAAAGGTGTACATTATTTCAGAGGTCTTAGCAATCTACATAAAACATAATATGTAAAGGAATATAAACAAATGTGCAAGGTTATCAACTTAGCAAGTAGTCTAGCAGCATCTCTGATTTACGTTACAATTATAAATGACATATTTTTCAAAGGAGTAAAGAACGCGCACTGTTTATAAAATTAATTTAATTTGTTAACGCCAATCAAAGAATAAGTAATAAGTAATAAGTAATAAGTAATAAGTAATAAGTAAAAAGTAATAAGTAATAAGTAATAAGTAATAAGTAATAAGTAATAAGTAATAAGTAATAAGTAATAAGTAATAAGTAATAAGTAATAAGCAATAAGCAATAAGCAATAAGTAACAAGTAACAAGTAACAAGTAACAAGTAACAAGTAACAAGTAACAAGTAACAAGTAACAAGTAACAAGTAATAAGTAATCATATCAGAAACAATACACGTCGATTACGTCAGGGTAAGCAAATGTTATACATAATGGAAAACGGTCTCAGACAGTTGAAGTAAAGACTGGCATAAGACGGGTACATACTATTAACACCATTAATTATTATCATTGTGGTAGACTGGATAATTACAAAAACGGTTAAGCAGTGCCAAAATGGCATCCAGTGGATATCCACTAAACAATTGGTTGACCTAGACTTTGGAGATGACATCTGCCTACTATGGCATGCAATGATACAAAAGACCAGCCACAGAAGACAGGCTTGAGAATGTAACAATGCTAAGTACAGCGCAAAGGAAAATATATAGAGGAGTACAACACATTCACCTATATGGGCAGTGTAGAGACAGACAATATATAGAGGAGTACAACACATTCACCTATATGGGCAGTGTAGTGACAGACAATATATAGAGGAGTACAACACATTCACCTATATGGGCAGTGTAGTGACAGACAATATATAGAGGAGTACAACACATTCACCTATATGGGCAGTGTAGTGACAGACAATATATAGAGGAGTACAACACATTCACCTATATGGGCAGTGTAGTGACAGACAATATATAGAGGAGTACAACACATTCACCTATATGGGCAGTGTAGTGACAGATATGGGCAGTGTAGTGACAGATATGGGCAGTGTAGTGACAGACAATAGAAGAACAGATGAAGATGTTAAAAGCAGAATTGGAAAGGCACCAACTTAAAGATATTGACATGAGACACAATCCGAATCTTAAACACCAACGTGAAAAGTGTTTTGCTCTATGGTTCTGAGACATGGAGAGTAACCAAGACAACAACCAGAAAACATGGAGAGTAACCAAGACAACAACCAGAAAACATGGAGAGTAACCAAGACAACAACCAGAAAACATGGAGAGTAAACAAGACAACAACCGGAAAACATGGAGAGTAAACAAGACAACAACCGGAAAACATGGAGATTAACCAAGACAACAACCAGAAAACATGGAGATTAACCAAGACAACAACCAGAAAACATGGAGAGTAACCAAGACAACAACCAGAAAACATGGAGAGTAACCAAGACAACAACCGGAAAACATGGAGATTAACCAAGACAACAACCAGAAAACATGGAGAGTAACCAAGACAACAACCAGAAAACTAAGATGCCTAAGCTACATTCTCATATTTAAATGACAAGACAAGACAACAAAGAGCTCTAGGACAGACCAACATAGCGTCAGGAAAGAAACCGAAAAAAGGAAATGGACATGGCTAGGACACACCCTCCGGAAACCAACCACCAATGTCAAGAGACAGGCCCTAGAATAAAACCCTAAGGAAAAAGAAAACGAGGCTGACCAACAAATAGTTGGAGCGGGTCATTTACCGAGGAAATAAAGAAGCACGGAACCACCTGGGAAAAGATGACGACACCCGCCAATAATAGAATGCGTTGGAGAAGTGTCGTGTCAGCCATAAGCTCTACTTTTAGCAAAGAGAAATTAAGTATCAACTTAATTGGAGAGATAATGCCGAACACAAAGATAATGCCGAACACAAAGATAATGCCGAACACAAAGAAATTATTACTTAGGTCTATGTATATAAGTAAAAGAAACATGTAAAAGAGCAAAAACCAAGTGGAAGAAAGAGCAATTAAAGTGGAAGATGCAGATGAAAGCGACAACAACAGGTATTCCAAGTGGTAAAGAAGAGGATGAAATCAGGACTTGATATCAAAGATGAGAAGAATGTTATATCAAAAGGAGAAAATCAAAGGCATTAGCAAAAGTAGGGCAATGATCTTTACAGGGACAATCAAATACTCATAGATAAAGCAGAATGTGAACATAACATACTGCGATATAGAACCAGGAGTACTAAAATAAAAAATTCAGAACAAGCAGTGGATACTGCAGTCGGGCTGGGCCAAATACAACCAGAAGCTATCAAAGCAGGACACAGATAGTACACTGTATAAACGAAATTCATGACTATATCTGAGGAACTGGGGAGTTGCCAACAGACTGAACAGCATCAAGAACGATAACATTATCCAAAATAGCAAATACACAAAACTGCTCAACAGTGTGGGCTTGAGCAAGGAGTGGGGCCTACATATTCAATATTGGCATTTGATAACATCACAGAGAAAGCAAAAATTAAGAACAACGAACTTGGGCTAAGGCTGATGTTCAGAGACTACGTCAAGGTCAAGACAACGTCATTTGATACCGTCTGTCACTGTACCACGTGGGAATCCCTGCTGGAATGTGGTGTATGCTCTCAGGCGCTTTACATACATAGTAGTATTTTACAGGCCATAAAATTGCTAAGAGAATAATTATACTGAGTATAGTCTACACAAATGCTAAACAATGCTAACAAAATAACCATATTCTATAACACTACTTTATAGTTTGTAATACAAGTAAAAGTAAAAAATTATCATGAAACTGCCAATAAATTAAATATATTAATATATTATAAAAAGTACTTTAAATATATTCATTTATACAAGTAAGACTCAGAATATAACCATAAAAACGCTAAATACAATTAAATATAAAAAACACTTCATAAGAACTCTTCTTTAAATAAGTTCAGTACTACAAGTGAAAATAATAAAATAAATACGCTAAGAAAATAATATATACAATATCTAATGAATGCACAAAAAATGTCCTCATCAGTGAGTTATAAAAAAGGTTGTTTAAAAAGGTGAGTTTTTAAAAGTGTCTTAAACACTTGTAATGATTTCGCTGTCCTCGGAGAAGGTGTTAAATTGTTCCATAGAACGGCTGAGCAAACAGTGAAACGGCGATCACCACGTGTGACAGCCAGTGAAGACGGTACGAATAAAAGCGCTGGCAGCGAAGCAGATCGTAGAGTTCTGTTAATGGGGTGGTAGCTAATTAACTCAGCCAGGTGGTCCGGCGCCAGACCATTTAATGCACAATAGGTAAAACTAAAGCACTTTGTAAGTCGGTCGCAAATGAACGGGCAGCCAATGTAAACGCTGCAACACGGGTGTAATGTGTTCGTATTTCCTTGTACGGGTAATGAGGCGAGCAGCACAGTTCTGTGCCTTTTGTAAACGTTGCAGCGCCATCTGTGGGAGACCATAAAGAAGTGCATTTCCATAATCTAAACGTGATGTCACTAGTGTGTGAACAAGTGTCTTGCATGATTCTTCGGTCAGATGTTGCCGAATTCGCCCAATATTTCTTATCTGACAGTAGCAACTTTTCACAGTGTTGGCAATCTGGTGTTCCATTTTCAGGTTGCTATCAAATTGCACTCCCAAATTGCACACACACGATGAAGGTTGAATTCGACGACCGGCTACTGTAATGTATACGTCGGTAGGCAGACTGTCACGTTGCTTCGCTGGGAAGAAGATGATCGCCTCAGATTTCTCTGTGTTAAGTTTGAACAGGTTTTTGGTAAACCATGCAGCCAGTTCCGCTACCCACAATTCCACCTTCTTCAGTGCCGCCACAATGGATTCATCTCGTTCAACTGGGAGGTACATTTGAGTGTCGTCGGCAAAACAATGATATTGCATACCTTGTCTAGCGACAATATCTCCGATAGGTTTGTTGTACATGCAATACAAAGTAGGACCCAACACCGACCCTTGTGGGACGCCACACGTCAAGATTGAATCAACCGACTCGGCGCTTCTCACTTCCACTTTCTGATACCGTTCGCTGACGTACGATTGCAGCCACACAAGGGCCCTGTCGGTGATGCCGAATGAGTGCTCAAGCCGAGTCATCAGCAACTCATGGTCGACTGTATCAAATGCGCACGACAAATCAAACGTCATGAGGAGTGTTGTACATTTTCTGTCCAATGTCGCGGCGATGTCATTTTTGACACGGAGTAGCGCTGTTTCTGTAGAGTGGCCGCGACGGTATGCAGATTGAAAAGGGTCGGGCAAAGCATTTTCATCAACGTGTGTGCTAGTTTGTTTTACAACCACTTTTTCAACCAATTTCGACACAAATGGCAAGTTCGACACAGGACGGTAGTTGATGTCTTTATCCAGCGTAGGTTTTTTTCAAAAGTGGCTTAACGATTGCATGCTTGAAATCAGCAGGTACATTTGATGTGGTGAGAGACGCGTTTATCGTAGCGGTGATTAGTGGCACTAACTCATGTGAACATTGCTTTAGTAGCCACGTTGGTACTGGATCTAATTCGCACGATTTAACCGGAGCGGATGCAACTAAACGTTCAACGTCCGATTCTGTGACTGTCTCAAAGCAGACTAATGGGACACCACCGAATGCAGCGTCGTTGCTCATAGCGACCATCGTAGTGTACGGACGATCCTCAACGCAGTCGACAATGTCTTTCCTGATGTTCGATACTTTCTCAATAAAATGATCACCAAAGCGTTGCGCCACGTCCACCCGACACACATACGTTGGCATTGTCGTTATGTCAGTGTTACCCATGAGGTTTCTTGTGATGTTAAATAGTTGTTTTTGGTCATTTTTGCAATTGGCGATCCTAGCCGTGTAGTAGTTTTTCTTTGCGTTAACCAGCATGCGGTTGAAGGCCACTCGTTGTGCGCGATACACCTGCCGATGTACCTCAAGACGAGTTTGCAGCCTCGTGCGCTCAGCTCGCCGTCGACGCTGTTTCTCGTCCTGAAGCTCGTCAGTGTACCACTGACAGTCAGTGTACCACGGACAGTCAGTGTACCACGGACAGTCAGTGTACCACGGACAGTCAGTGTACCACGGACAGTCAGTGTACCACGGACAGTCAGTGTACCACGGACAGTCAGTGTACCACGGACAGTCAGTGTACCACGGACAGTCAGTGTATCACGGACAGTCAGTGTATCACGGACAGTCAGTGTATCACGGACAGTCAGTGTACCACGGACAGTCAGTGTACCACGGACAGTCAGTGTACCACGGACAGTCAGTGTACCACGGACAGACCGGTAATAATGATGTCATGCGGGTTCAGCATCACAACGTCTAAGTAAGCTGACCACTGGTCAAAGAAAACAAAGTTAATGAAACCATTTCTCTTAGATGGTTGCGGGCGATATACTACTCCCAATCTGAACGTTACGCCACGTGCCGTTACGTAGCAATCAGCATGCTCAAAATGCGTGAATTTATTGCGATTTGACACAGTTTCCACTTTCAAGCCGTACTTGTAAATGACAGCCACTCGACCACCGCGCTTCTGAGCAGGTGTTAAACTTGTAGCCGTCTGGAACCAGCTGCCCTATTACATGGTTGACCACGACGCTGCCGAGCCATGTTTCCGTCAACGCTAAAATGTCAATATCGTGCGGACTAACGAGGTCAGCAACATATGTTGCCTTATTCTTCACGGAGCGCACATTAATACATTGTATGTTCACATTTACACTTCGTGCAGGGGGTTCACTGATACGACTGGCTAAACAGATTGTTCTTATTGACAACAGTCTGTGCACTGGGTCGGATGATGTCATTTCTGGCTGTGGTCACCCTCACTGGAATTGCATTGTTGCAACGTCTGCAACCACCAGCGGTGGGTCGGCGTTGCTAGACAAATATCCAATCGCTTTAGTGTGTCGTTGACAGCCCTCGTTACACGCACCAGCGGTTCCTCTGTGGGTCGGCGTTGCTAGACAAATATCCAATTGCTTTAGTGTGTCGTAGACAGCCCTCGTTACACGCACCAGCGGTCCCTCTGTGGGTCGGCGTTGCTAGACAAATATCCAATCGCTTTAGTGTGTCGTAGACAGCCCTCGTTACACGCACCAGCGGTCCCTCTGTGGGTCGGCGTTGCTAGACAAATATCCAATTGCTTTAGTGCGTCGTAGACAGTCCTCGTTACACGCACCAGCGGTCCCTCTGTGGGTCGGCGTTGCTAGACAAATATCCAATCGCTTTAGTGTGTCGTAGACAGTCCTCGTTACACGCACCAGCGGTTCCTCTGTGGGTCGGCGTTGCTAGACAAATATCCAATTGCTTTAGTGTGTCGTAGACAGCCCTCGTTACACGCACCAGCGGTCCCTCTGTGGGTCGGCGTTGCTAGACAAATATCCAATTGCTTTAGTGTGTCGTAGACAGTCGTCGTTACACGCACCAGCGGTCCCTCTGTGGGTCGGTGTTGCTAGACAAATATCCAATTGCTTTAGTGTGTCGTAGACAGCCCTCGTTACACGCACCAGCGGTCCCTCTGTGGGTCGGCGTTGCTAGACAAATATCCAATTGCTTTAGTGTGTCGTAGACAGTCCTCCTTACACGCACCAGCGGTCCCTCTGTGGGTCGGTGTTGCTAGACAAATATCCAATTGCTTTAGTGTGTCGTAGACAGTCCTCCTTACACGCACCAGCGGTCCCTCTGTGGGTCGGTGTTGCTAGACAAATATCCAATTGCTTTAGTGTGTCGTAGACAGCCCTCGTTACACGCACCAGCGGTCCCTCTGTGGGTCGGTGTTGCTAGACAAATATCCAATTGCTTTAGTGTGTCGTAGACAGTCCTCGTTACACGCACCAGCGGTCCCTCTGTGGGTCGGCGTTGCTAGACAAATATACAATTGCTTTAGTGTGTCGTAGACAGTCCTCCTTACACGCACCAGCGGTCCCTCTGTGGGTCGGCGTTGCTAGACAAATATCCAATTGCTTTAGTGTGTCGTAGACAGTCCTCGTTACACGCACCAGCGGTCCCTCTGTGGGTTGGTGTTGCTAGACAAATATCCAATTGCTTTAGTGTGTCGTAGACAGCCCTCGTTACACGCACCAGCGGTCCCTCTGTGGGTCGGTGTTGCTAGACAAATATCCAATTACTTTAGAGCGTCGTAGACAGTCCTCGTTACACGCACCAGCGGTCCCTCTGTGGGTCGGTGTTGCTAGACAAATATCCAATTACTTTAGAGCGTCGTAGACAGTCCTCGTTACACGCACAAACAACTGGTGTCGCTTGTTCGAAAGCTAAACACTAAATCAACTGGCATAGTACGAGTAGGCGACGAACAGTCAGACGAGCTTCCTTTTCAGAAAGGTGCCAGGCAAGGTTATCTACTATCACCTATAATTTTCAACGTGGTCGGAGAGAAAATCATGCGCCTGTTAGAAGAAGAGAGGGATGTGTACGGAACCTATGGTATGCAGATGATGTCACAACGATACCAACATCAAAGGAAGAAATATAAATAAAAAAAATAATAGCAATTGCAGTGTAAAGACAGCGAGAGCTTCCACACGCATAAAAATAAAAATTGTGTCCAACAATCAAACAACTACCTGTGACCTGTCTACCACGTACATGTCGAAGCAACTGTCTGTTATAGTCCTTTTACATTTTTGTTACACAGTAATACGCGTGGATCTCAGACGGTCCAACCAGTTATATGCAGTGGTCCTATCGCATTAGTGTAACACGTAACAATAATAGTCATATCTTACATAGCGCTATTTCAGTCTTAGATTAGTTTTACATTACAACACAGTTCTCTGTCGATAGTGCGGTGGTGTTACATTGTATAGATCGTCCCACAGCACATCTCACACGTGTATTGTGGGGCGAGTCCTTATACTGATTGGAAACCAGTTGTGCTTGCCTGTAGTTTATAGGCTCTGGCTACCTGCTGACTTTTAAGATTTAACAAGATAGCCATCCAATGCAAAGGCCCATTTGGCAAGTGGACAAGGAAGCCATTATCTTATCGAGAGTCCAACATTTTAATCTATGTTGTCGTCGCATCCGGTATCTACACGTGTTAGTCCTCCACCTCCCTTTCCCCTCCCTCAGACGTTATTGTCTCACACCAATTCATAAGGGTTCTGACTACAATCAACTTCTGGTGCTTGCGTGGTGCGACGCGAAATTCAGATATTGGTTAGTGTGGGTCCTCGTTCTATATATTCTATTCTTTCTGGTAAATGTCGAATGCCTTTGTTCTCACCATCTTCTCTTATGAACATTATGCTGCATATAGGTTCGACACTGTTCATATGGTGTTGTTCATACAAGGTGTTGTTCATGACAAGATTAACGAAAGTTTCTACAGGTAAGTAAAACCTTGGGATATGAAAACAGAATTGCTTCATGAGCTTTCGGGGTTCGTCCATATTTGGAGACGTTCAGAGATTTATATTTTGTGTACGTGACGGGGGCCGTGTTACCTCGGGGGCCGTGTTACCTTGGGGGTCGCTTTGGCCCAGGTTACCCTACGCTGCCTGTCATAGCCAATATGCTAAATTTCATGGATCTAAAAACCAAGCTGAGTTTGTTATTGTAACAAAAGATATCGCATATATATCGTAGTAGACGTCTATTATTTTTTTAAATAAATGTAATAAAAACCTCGTATTAATTACCGTGATATGACTTAAATTTTTTTGTAATTTGCCCAATAGATTTATGTGGACCGCTTTTCCAATACAGGTTTAATATTTAAAAGCGGTCATTTCTCTTTAAGACAGTTCAATTTGTTTAGCTATTACTAAATAGCAGACATTTTGTAACGCAAGTAATCGTAACGCGAGTAAAGATTATTTTGACAACCACGAGTTTATTAATTATGCGATTTTTTTTTATAATAGTATGTGTACGTATTTAGTGTTGCACTGACGGGGTGGGGGGGGGCTAAAACTGATATTACCCCAAAACAGTTTTTATTTTATTGACTAATTACGGTGATATGATAAAATGTGTTGGTGGTTTACCCAGTAGATTGTGTGGGCGTCTGATGCGTTTCTCAATAAAAGTTTAACATCTAAAAGCGGTTATTTGATAATTTAATACCTTGATACATTAAATTATTTCTCTTATGCAGCAATTTTTCATAACAGTTATAATGCGAGGGCACCTTAGATTTAAAATGTGTCAATATTGTGGCACGTGCTTTTTTCGTCACGTGAGTAACCGGCTTTTGCACATTCACATATTAAAAAGTAATAATTTAGTTTTTGCATTCTCTTTTCTGTCACACATTTTGATCACTGAACTAGTATGTCTGTAAACACTTTACAGTGTATAATTATTAATGCTTTAGCAGCTCAAATTAAAATATCGTGGTAAAAATGTGACACTGGTATCCGTGGAATAGCCCATCTGCGTTTTACTGAACAATAACTGTATCTTGAAATGTAAAATGTTTAATTATCGAAATCCTGTAAACCTACATACTTCCGAAGTATGAGCAGTACTTAATGTTTCATTTATTGTTTGACAGTTCAAACAACCAGAGAGGGTTTGTACTGAATCAGGTGGCATAATACATTTACCTGCTGCTGGTGTCCTCGAAGGCGGCACCGTAGGAGGGTCTACACCGTAGGAGGGTCTACACCGTAGGAGGGTCTACACCGTAGGAGGGTCTACACCGTAGGACGAGGGTCTACACCGTAGGAGGGTCTATACCGTAGGAGAGTCTACACCGTAGGAGGGTCTACACCGTAGGAGAGTCTACACCGTAGGACGAGGGTCTACACCGCAGGAGAGTTTACACCATAGGAGGGTCTATACCGTAGGAGGGTCGAGGGTCTACACCGTAGGAGGGTCTACACCGTAGGAGGGTCTACACTGTAGGAGGGTCTACACCGTAGGAGAGTTTACACCATAGGAGGATCTACACCGTAGGAGGATCTACACCGTAGGAGGGTTTACACCGTAAGACGAGGGTCTACACCGTAGGAGGGTCTACACCGTAGGAGAGTCTACACCGTAGGAGGGTCTACACCGTAGGAGGATCTACACCGTAGGAGAGTTTACACCGTAGGAGGGTCTACACCGTAGGAGAGTTTACACCGTAGGAGGGTTTACACCGTAGGACGAGGGTCTACACCGTAGGAGGGTCTACACCGTAGGAGGGTCTACACCGTAGGAGGGTCTACACCGTAGGAGGGTCTACAACGGAAGAGAGTCGTTTAGAAAACACGATTCCTTTGTCAAACTAATGTGGTACACCTAAAACTGCCTCAATTCGTTTTTTCACACGTTTGATTTCAACCAATCATCTACGGCATGTTAGCTCATTTGTGCAATTATGTCATTTAGCATTGATTACGTCATTCGACAAACTACTAAATTATTTTTCACCGGGTCCGGTAAAAAGTCAGAATAGTCAGTGTTTGAATAACATTGGAATAACGAACGCGCGTGTAACGGCATAGATGTACACACACACACACACGCACGCACGCACGCACGCACGCACGCACGCACGCCGCGCCGCACCGCACAAACACACAAACACACACACACACACACACACACACACACACACACACACACACACACACACACACACACACACACACACACACACACACACACACACACACACACACACACACACACACACACACACACACACACACACACACACACACACACACACACACACACACACACACACACACACATATATACATTTTAATCAAAGCAAACGGCAAACTTTTTTTGCCAACAAAGGCAAACCCGATGTCTTTGCCTTCGGCTTCTTTTTTCTTCGGTGTCCCGAGGATTTTAGCGCAATAGAAGTATTATGTATGTATATATATAAATAAATATATATATATATATATATATATATATATATATATATATATATATATATATATATATATATATATATATATATATATATATATATATATATTGTTAAAAAATAACTATTTTGTTCCTTGTTGAATGTTTTTTCTTTGTCATGTGATTGACGAGAGGATGGAAGTCACGCCCATGATCAGCATTGACCCACACAGTGTTTACCATTTTGGATATCCAATGTTTTGATCCTTACCAGGTCTAACGACTAAAATCAATTGTTTCTATGAACTGAAAAAAATAAGCATTTTATTATTTAATCGACTGCGGATGTTACATAAACTATTCACACACTACATATTTGGACACCAATGAACCGGATTTGCGATAGACTAAATCAGTTGAGGAAGCAGTTTTAAATTTCGTCTGTCGATTCGTGTCCCTCTAACATAGAAATCTGTATTATGTTCCTTTCCTTAGTATCTACATTAAATTCAGTGTTCAAAACAGAGTCTAAAAACGTGTCCTATGCGTGGAAGTCAACAGCGGATCCAGGGGGGTCTTAGGGGTCTCAAATCCTCCCTAGGCTGTGGAGGGGTGTCTTAGACACCCCTGTGTCCATGGCAAATATTACGATAAAGGAACACGTATATAGGCCTACATATTTGCTGCATCATGTTCGCCAAGTAGGTCGTTCTTCAGCAACTGTTTGCCAGTGCATAGGATCGATGCCATAATCTTTCAGGTCTCTTTTTATGACATCTTTATATCGCAATTTGGGTCGGCCAACTGGTCGTTTGCCTTCAGTTAACTCCCCATACATAATTTGTTTAGGAAGGCTGTCAATGGGCATACGGTGTACGTGACCAAGGAAGGCGGTCAATGGGCGTACGGTGTACGTGACCAAGGAAGGCTGTCAATGGGCGTACGGTGTACGTGACCAAGGAAGGCTGTCAATGGGCGTACGGTGTACGTGACCAAGGAAGGCTGTCAATGGGCGTACGGTGTTCGTGACCAAGGAAGGCTGTCAATGGGCGTACGGTGTACGTGACCAAGGAAGGCTGTCAATGGGCGTACGGTGTACGTGACCAAGCCAACGTAGCCGTCTGTTTTAGAATGCTGCTCAGTGGAGTTGAGTTGCAGCGTTGTAGGATTTCCAGGTTGGTAATTTTGTCTTGCCATTTCTCGCCAAGGATAGTACGTAGGCAGCGTAGGTGGAAACTGTTTTATTTCAGTTCCTGTTTACGATAGGTAGTCCAGGTCTCTGCACTATACAAAATGCATGCTTGATACACTTTCAGTTTTGTATGTAGTGTCAGGCTCTTGTCGGACCAAACTCTTTTTGAGAGTCTTCCTAAGGATGTTGCAGCTTTACCAGGTCGTGTGTTAAGTTCCTTGTGTGTTAAGTTCCTTGTGTGTTAAGTTCCTTGTGTGTTAAGTTCCTTGTCAAGCGTGACATTGTTGGACATGATGGAGACTACGTATGAGAAGTTCTCCATGATTTCGAGTGCTTCATCACTGAGAGTGATTTTGGCTACTTGAGTCCCGAGGCTCATGATGACAGTCATGTTGACACTGATGTTGAGGCCAAACGTTGAGCAAGTATTGGAAAAACTGTCTATGATAGACGATAGATTGTAGTTGTTCCTCGGAATGAGAGTAGATGGCAGTGTCATCTGCATAGAGGGCCTCGCACACACGTAACGTTGTTGTTTTGGTCTTAGCCTTCAGGCATAATGTAGAAAATAAATTGGCATTAAATTTGGTTCTCAGGCCCACATCAGGGTTAACAAGGTTGCATTTTGCTTTGTTTCTCTCAATATTACAGAGAAGTATATTCCGAAAAGAGTTGGGCCAGAACACAGCCCTGCTTCACACCATTTACGCTGTGAAAGGGTTCTGATATAATACCATCAACTTGGGCAGTGCCTTGCAATATTTTCGTGGAATGATTTGATAAGATCTAGTAAGTTTGGAGGACATCCAACTTTCTTGAGAATAGTGAAGAGCGCTTCTCGATTCACGTAGTCGAAAGCTTTTGAAGTATTAGCAGTCGGCTAATATTAACCCTTGTGTAAGTAGAACGACACATGTGTCCCCCCCCCCCGGTTCGTAAGTAGAATAACACATGACTACGACTGACTGAGATCCTCCTGCCAACAAGCCTAGATCCGCCCTTGGAGGTGGGGAGTGTTCTGGGTGACAAAATGTCCTTCCACAAACAGCTTGTCGCCAACGTATGATGGCGCCATCTCACGGGGACTAGATATTATATACAGGAATGTATGACAAAATAATTGACGGAGATGTACGAAAATGTACCGTAAACTGCTGGCGTGATCACAAAACTAATGCACGTCTTTAAAAGGTGCGGATCTTGGATCACGGATGGGCGCGGTCCGGATTTTGGAGGGACAGGCCAGCATTATAATATATCTGACCATTTTCAGAGGAGGTATGTTTTTACTGTGTTTGGAAGATCAAATTCCACCAACGTGACACGCGTGTCAACAGTGCTCCGTAAGAAGGACATAAATAAGCTAGACAGAATAAAACGAAAGGCAACTAAGTTGATTCCAGAACTGCGAAACTTTTATAATGAAAGCCGCTAACCAGAATGTGGTTCGACAACACTAGAGACCAGGATATTGAGAGGAGACCAATTAGAATTTGTTTTTAATATTGAATGGTTATGAGGATATTGATAGGAGTATGTTCTTCAAACTTAAAAAGGCAGTAGAACCACCAGAGGACACAAAGTAGTATTGATTAAGGAACACTGCAGGTTGGATATGAGAAAGTACTCATTCTCACAGAGGGTGATAAATGAATGGAACAAACTGTAGCGGTGTGTGTCAATATAAAATTTACAGATATCTGATAATACAATATTTGTGACTCTTGATAAGCAAATGGCTTCGTTTTCCATTTGCCACATGGAACGTGTAGTTTTTGGTGTCAATCTTGTTCAATCTTGTCAAGAAACAATAAAAACGGTTAATGCTGTGTGTGCGTGTGTGTGTGTGTGTGTGTGTGTGTGTGTGTGTGTGTGTGTGTGTGTGTGTGTGTGTGTGTGTGTGTGTGTGTGTGTGTGTGTGTGTGTGTGTGTGTGTGTGCGTGTGTGCGCGTGCGCGCGTGTGTGTCGCAGCACTTCTCCAAAAAAGCCACACTCTCTCTCTGTATATTTTATGTTATAATAAAATCCACGTTTCCAGTCTTACTTGTTAAAAAGCAGAAGCATTTTATGGTTTCTTCAAGAACCAAGGCGAGTGCCTCTGCGGCGCTACGGACCATTACGTCCTCGTATGCAGCAGACATCAACACCGATGCCAGTACCACACACTTGTGTGCTTAAGTTACACGCCGGTTTTTGTACGACGCTGCTGGCAGTACCATTGGTGTGGCTGTCTCGCCCCGCGTACACGTCATCATAACCTTTCACTTCGTCAATACTCGAAGTTTGGAAAGATTCTCAGAAATGTCTGCTTGCTCTTCAATCATCCTGGCTGGCCGGTGACATGTAGTTAGCTTCAGTTAGCCTTCTACTAGCACGCTGCGTCATTTGCAGACGGCGTTGATCTGATGGCAGCAAGCGTTACATAGTGTGTGAGAGAGACTCCGTATTATACATTTATTCATCGCATGTAAACGAACATCTTACAAATTGACCTCCAGGCGGAGAGCCCGCCTTGGAGTGTCGACGAGGCATTTGTTCTGTCGCTTCTAGCAATCTCCACAATTCGATTTTTCGCTCGTCTCGTCTCAGACTCATTTGTCGAAAACTCGAACCTGTCTAGTATTGAATACGACATGCCAGCTCGTTTGTGCAATTTGTTATTTAGTCTTGTGGGAACCATGGGACAAACTATTAAATTAATTTCGGTGAGAAAATGGAAAAATGGCAATGTGTAACCCGCTCTCTATATATTATTATTATTAATAATTTGTATGATGTTATTCACACTTTGCCCCAATCTCTTTACGGAAGTACTATACAGATGTTTCCTCAAAATCATGAGTACATTTGTTCCCATAAAGGTATTACTAATTGTTCTTATACTGCTGGTTATAGAGTAAGGTTTACTAGCATTGCATATTCTTCTTACCCAAATGTGTTGCGTGAACGTGCAGGTACTCTGATTATCTTATGTTTATACAAATGTACCACAATGTAAAAGTATATATACGACATATATCCTACCCCATTGTGCGGTATTAGTGAATAAATCTTGTTGTTGTACTTGTTCTGCAACCTAACTGGTGATCAGAGAGAGTTCGTTGAAATCATCATCGCTCACGAAATCCAGCTGTTTCTGAATCATAAATTATTTATTTCGAATCTGCTTATTTTACTTGTCTGATTTACGAGTTAACAAACTGCACCTTTTAATTGTACACATGAATCCCACCGGATAAATCCTGGAACCACCTCTGCAACCAACAGCGAGTTCCTGCTGTGACGTCATTAACGGAACCAAACAAACAGATTGACGTCATGCGGTCCCTGACTCGTTGGTGTCTGTTTACCTTAGGCAGGTGTAGGGAAAACGTGCAAAAGTTGTCCAAAACAAACGTTTTCTGCGTAACTGGCCGCGGTACAGTTGTAGCGGCGGCGGCGGCGGCGGCGGCGGCGGCGGCGGCGGCGGCGGCGGCGGCGGCGGCGGCGGCGGCGGCGGCGGCGGCGGCGGCGGCGGCGGCGGCGGCGGCGGCGGCGGCGGCGGCGGCGGCGGCGGCGGCGGCGGCGGCGGCGGCGGCGGCGGCGGCGGATACAACAGGGTACCACGAAACAATGAAGATGGAAGCCACAGCGATTTGTTAGTTAAACATGCACGGCGATAGAGACAACAGAACAACCGTGCTCATGTTCTCATAAATGTATTTCACCTCATCCTTCATATGTATGCATTGATAGAGAGCAGTCAAACACCACAATTATTGAGTACAAATACTCCATCTCTGTTGAATAGTAAAACATTATTAATTAATTTCACTATGTGCAATTTAAACAATGCAGTTACGTTCAGGGCAATGGCAATTTTTAGCATTACAAGTCTTGATTTATAAGTCATAAGAAACTATGCAAGCTTCACCTGAGATTATGAATAACATACACAGTTCTTGTGGCTACGTATTAAGCCGTGTAAAACATATTACCGGCATGCTTAATATAATGACTTGTGCTATGTTATCCAGTTACTTTGTGATTGGTTCATTGTCTAATCCGAAAGACAAATATAATCATGGATGGGAACATGTAATATTTATAGCGTGTCACATAAAATGTGTAAACGGTTTATATTAGTGGAGCAGCTGTACTCAATATTACACTCTTATTAGGAAATATATATTAGCCAAGGAAACACATAATCTGAAGGGGTTATGTATGCAACAAATGTGCAATTGTATACGTGAGTTGCCTAACGTCGTGACCTTGTCATTTACAATGATGTATGGGAAGTGCTGATGTACGGGAAGTGCTGATGTACGGGAAGTGCTGATGTACGGGAAGATCTGATGTACGGGAAGTGCATCCCCCAAAAGGTATTCACCTAAAACATTTCCACTGAGAGGGTAGAAAACATCGTGGGTTCAGGCAAGGGTGGATCTAATACACGTAGGGACAAATAACGTAGAGAGGGAGGATACAACTGCCATAGTTAGGAAATACAGGAATTTGGTCAGAACACTAAAGCAGACGCGGGTTGAGCAGGTAATCCTGTCAGGGATTCTACCAGTAATAGGAAGGAGGGGTCATAGATATCGAAATTGCCGGGGGATGGCAATTAACATGCTAGTCGAGAAGCTATGTAGGGAAGAGGAAGTGGGTTTTGTGGATTTGTGGGGAAGTTTTGTTGGAAGGGCGGATATGTACATGAAGGACGGGCTTCATCTAAGTGGAAAGGGGGCAGCAGTATTTGCGGATGGACTCATAGCAGCAGTAGACAGTGGCATGGGTAGCATATCAAATATTGTTGGTAGTCAACACTATTTAAACTAGAAGCGCAGGGGGGTTACTTAGAGATGCCTCAAGCAGGACAAGAGGCTACTAGTACAGATAAACCAATAACAAAATGTCAGAAAACACACTCATTGGTGTCATTACTGCAGACACCCAACAGATGGCGCTCTTAACCACAGAACACACACTCATCAGTGATATGAGTGGAATGATTTAAAATGTGTTTAACAGAGATTAACTCTCGGCGGCGGCTGCGTACCACGAAACTATAGCATGAGGAAGGAAGCCACAGCGTTTTGCTGGTTACGTGCCACGTTGCACGCATGTAATTGGACGTGGTTACGCATGTAATTGGACGTGGTTACGCATGTAATTGGACGTGTGTGGGAGGACGCCTTGTAACTGTATTTCCGCAGAACAACAACAACAGGAGACATAAGCGCGCAGTGAACAATGTGAACATTGTTGTTAAATTATTTTTGCATGGTGCGTATCGTGTTCACTGGGACAAATATCACCCCTATCAGACCTATTCGCTGGAACACCAAATCAAATGGGAAGCATTCAACCGCTCTGTAGTCACTACACTAAGGCTGTTCATAAGCATGATGCCGCCGTTGCCAGGTATTTATTCACGCAGTGGCGGCAGCGAGATAATTCGAAACCCGGCCGGCAATTTCTCAGTCTGTCCGTCTGCCTGTCTCTCTGTCTGTCGGTAACTGTCTGTTTGCCTGTCTGTCTGTATGTCTGTCCCTCTCCCTCTCCCCTCCCCCTTTCTCTCTCTCTCTCTCTCTCTCTCTCTCTTTCTCTCTCTCTCTCTCTCTCTCTCTCTCTCTCTCCCTCTCCATCTCCATCTCCATCTCCCTCTCCCCTCCCCCTCCCCCTCCCCCTCCCCCTCCCCCTCCCCTCCCCCTCTCTCTCTCCCTCACTCTCCCCCGCCCTCCCACTCCCTCAATGTGTCTAAATTGATGTCTACTGTTTCTCTCTGCACGATCACCTTTCAGACTTACTCGTTGTTCGCCTAATAAAAACAGTCAAACATTTCGATGTTTCAGGACAACGCAAAAATAGAAGCCCTTCCGATGCCTCAAGGTCACTTTCAGTCGCCACCTGCTCGCTGTCATTTACAGGTTGAGCAGAAACACCAGACAAACATGTTTTGTGCCCAAGTGTTTTCTCCAGCGATCATAGACTGCGTGCCAACGTCCGTTGCCAATGTATGTCTAAGATATCACAAAACGTGTACGTGATACTACAAACGAACTCCCCGGGTGACGTTCGCAATATCATCCACTGTTTTTTTGTACGCATCGACCCTAGCGTATACTTCACATAATTTCATTGCGTTTCAGTCACTCTCTGCAACAGCGGCGCCACTCAACATCACCACTGCCACAACTTTATTATAAATTCAAAATAGACAGTTGCGGAGTGGTATAAACGAATAGTTGGCTGAGCAACGTCACTGTTGTTTACAACGTGTGTGCTTTGCTGTAAAAAGAAGTTTAACGACGCGTAAACAACGGGTTATGTCCTTTGAAAGAGGCCCGTAAATGTCTCGGCAACGGTCTCAAAGCTGCATGTAAGAACGATAACGCGGGGTTTATGCTGCGGCACCGACTTTGGCAGACGATGGAACTGCAATGTAAAAAACAAAAAAATTGAATAGGAATGTTTCGGCTCAACAGTTCATTATACAAAACAATACAATACAATACGTGTTTATTTAGGCTCATCATTATTTACAGTAAATACAATTACATAACAAAATACATGTTGAATGGGGGTTGGGGAGACTCGTATATGTATCTATATATGAAAAAATATATATATACCTATATATTCTCCTATTAAGACCAAGCTTGGTCACTAGGACAAGAACCTCCCTAATATTAAAAGTGTAGCCTCAAAATGTTTAATTGGCATGTGGAATAAAATGAAAAAAACTAATTATTTCTGCGCTGCACGAATATAATGCAGTAGAGTTGCTACTGTTATAGCACAGATCCTTCAACAACAACAAAAATCATAAGAGATAGCAGTTTATTCACTCTGTAATTATGTTTGGAAATGTGATATTTACGAAAAGGGGCGTAAAAATCATTACATTTGTTGGTATATGTAGCTGTTCAACATGGTACTTTGTGTACGTAATACGTCTTTATATAGCTTGTGAATCCATCTGTACTGTGTGTTAGTATGTAACATGGTACTTTGTGTACGTAATACGTCTTTATATAGCTTGTGAGTAGTAAGTTGGTGTTTTTTAATCAGAAAAAATGAGGAGATTTTGGGGCTCATTCTGATTGGTCGAAATTTGAAATGGAGCGTTATGATTGGTCGTGCGCTTATTGCCGCCAGGGGGCGCCACATGAAAATACCATATTATCGCTCAAATGAGGAGATTTGGGGGCACTTTCTGATTGGTCGAGAGCAGTTTCACTACCAGGGGGCTTCACGGGGTAATTGTGTCGACGGTTCTGATTGGTCGAGAGCCGTCACATGACCTATGACGTCACAGCTCATTTGCATAAATTTGCATACATTAGCATAAATTAGCATATATTAGCATCAATTGCACCCTTTTGTGGTGAAACTGTCGCCAGGGGCGCCACGTGTAATCCCCTATTATCGCCCCTGAGGCACTGTTTTGCGGTAATATTGTCGCCAGAGGGCGCTACGGGTCAAGTGTGTCGACGGCTCTGATTGGTCGAGAGCAGTCACGTGACCTATGACGTCACAGCTCCTCATTTGCATATCACGTGACCTATCTATGGAGGCTGCCATCTTGTTTTGCTGCCATGTTGTTTTGCGATGATACGCTCACCAGGGGGCGCTACGGTTCAAATGTGTCGACGGTTCTGATGGATCGAGAGCAGTCACGTGACTTATGACGTCACAGCTCTTCATTTGTATATCACGTGACCTCTCTGTGAAGGCTGTCATCTTGTTTTGCTGCCATGTTGTTTTGCGATGATACCGTCACCAGGAAGCGCTGCTACGTTTCAAATGTGTCGACGGTTCTTATTGGTCGAGAACAGTCACGTGACCTATGACGTCACAGCTCCTCATTTGCATATCACGTGACCTCTCTATGGAGGCCACCATCTTGTTTTGCTGCCATGTTGTTTTGCGATGATACAGTCACCAGGAGGCGCTGCTACAACGTCACAGTTCCTCATTTGCATATCACGTGACCTCTCTATGGAGGCTGCCATCTTGTTTTGGTGCCATGTTGTTTTGCGATGATACGGTCACCAGGGGCGCTACGAGTAAAGGTCAAATGTGTCGACGGTTCTGATGGATCGAGAGCAGTCACGTGACTTATGACGTCACAGTTCTTCATTTGTATATCACGTGACCTCTCTATGTTGGCTGCCATCTTGTTTTGCTTCACCCTTTTGCGATTATACTGTTGGTGACCGCTCTATGGAGACTGCCATGTTGTTTTGCTGCCATGTTGTTTTGCGCTGATACGATTACCAGACGGCGCTGCGGGTCAAGTTCATGATCAAAGATCACCGACCTTTGTGCAGGTTGGGGTAGGGTTAGGGTTGGGGTTAGGTTTTTTCCGTACCGCCGCCGCCACTGCCGCCACCAAGGCGACGGCAGTGGCGGCGGCGCCATGAATCACGCGCGCGTGCTCCGTGGCGGCGGCGGTACGCAAAAAGCCTGCAAAAAGGTGTAACCCCAACCAGTTTTCGGTTGTATAACCCTAGATAGCCTGCAAAAAGGTGTAACCAATGTCAAAAAAGACAAGACGAGTGGGAGCGCACAAGTCAAAGTCCACCAACAGCGGCTGACCAGTGTCAAAAAGACTAGACGAGTGGGAGCGCACAAGCCAAAGTTCACCAACAGCGAGTGACCAATGTCAAAAAAGACAAAACGAGTGGTAGCGCACAAGTCAAAGTCCACCAACAGTGTCTGGCGATCGTATCATCGCAAAGCACAAGTCAAAGTCCACCAACAGCGGCTGACCAGTGTCAAAAAGACAAGACAAGTGGAAGCGCACAAGTCAAAGTCCACCAACAGTGTCTGGCGATCGTATCATCGCAAAGCACAAGTCAAAGTCCACCAACAGCGGCTGACCAGTGTCAAAAAGACAAGACGAGTGAGAGCGCACAAGCCAAAGTCCACCAACAGTGGCTGACCAGTGTGAAAAAGACAAGACGAGTGGGAGCGCACAAGCAAAAGTGCACCAACAGCGACTGACCAGTGTCAAAAAAGAAAAGACGAATGGAAGCGCACAAGCCAAATTCCACCAACAGCGACTGACCAGTGTCAAAAAGACAAGACGAGTGGAAGCGCACTAGCAAAAGTCCACCAACAGCCACTGACCAGTGTCAAAAAAGACAAGACGAGTGGAAGCGCACAAGCCAAATTCCACGAACAGCGACTGACCAGTGTCAAAAAGACAAGACGAGTGGAAGCGCACAAGTCAATGTCCACCAACAGCGACTGACCAATGTCAAAAAAGACAAGACGAGTGGGTACGCACAAGTCAAAGTCCACCAACAATGCCTGGCGATAGTATCATCGCAAAGCACAAGTCAAAGTCCGCCAACAGCGATTGACTAGTGTCAAAAACACAAGACTAGTGGAAGCCCACAAGCCAAAGTCCACCAACAGCGGCTGACCAGTGTGAAAAAGACAAGACGAGTGGAAGCCCACAAGTCAATGTCCACCAACAGCGACTGACCAATGTCAAAAAAGACAAGACGAGTGGGTACGCACAAGTCAAAGTCCACCAACAATGCCTGACGATAGTATCATCGCAAAGCACAAGTCAAAGTCCGCCAACAGCGATTGACTAGTGTCAAAAACACAAGACCAGTGGAAGCCCACAAGCCAAAGTCCACCAACAGCGGCTGACCAGTGTGAAAAAGACAAGACGAGTGGAAGCCCACAAGTCAATGTCCACCAACAGCGACTGACCAGTGTCAAAAAATAAGACGAGTGGGAGCGCACAAGCCAAAGTCCGCCAACAGCGACTGACCAATGTCAAAAAAGACAAGACGAGTGGGAGCGCACAAGTCAAAGTCCACCAACAGCGCCTGACCAATGTCAAAAAAGACAAGACGAGTTGGAGCGCACAAGTCAAAGTCCACCAACAACGACTGACCGGTGTCAAAAAAGACAAGACGAGTGGAAGCGCACAAGCCAAATTCCACGAACAGCGACTGACCAGTGTCAAAAAGACAAGACGAGTGGAAGCGCACAAGCAAAAGTCCACCAACAGCGACTGACCAATGTCAAAAAAGACAAGACGAGTGGGAACGCACACGTCAAAGTCCACCAACAACGACTGACCAATGTCAAAAAAGACAAGACGAGTGGGTACGCACAAGTCAAAGTCCACCAACACTGCCTGGCGATAGTATCATCGCAAAGCACAAGTCAAAGTCCGCCAACAGCGATTGACTAGTGTCAAAAACACAAGACTAGTGGAAGCCCACAAGCCAAAGTCCACCAACAGCGGCTGACCAGTGTGAAAAAGTCAAGACGAGTGGAAGCCCACAAGTCAATGTCCACCAACAGCGACTGACCAATGTCAAAAAAGACAAGACGAGTGGGTACGCACAAGTCAAAGTCCATCAACAATGCCTGACGATAGTATCATCGCAAAGCACAAGTCAAAGTCCGCCAACAGCGATTGACTAGTGTCAAAAACACAAGACTAGTGGAAGCCCACAAGCCAAAGTCCACCAACAGCGGCTGACCAGTGTGAAAAAGACAAGACGATTGGGAGCGCACAAGTCAAAGTCCACCAACAGTGGCTGACCAGTGTGAAACAGACAAGACGAGTGGGAGCGCACAAGCAAAAGTCCACCAACAGCGACTGAACAGTGTCAAAAAAGACAAGACGAATGGAAGCGCACAAGCCAAATTCCACCAACAGCGACTGACCAGTGTCAAAAAGACAAGACGAGTGGAAGCGCACTAGCAAAAGTCCATCAACAGCGACTGACCAGTGTCAAAAAAGACAAGACGAGTGGAAGCGCACAAGCCAAATTCCACGAACAGCGACTGACCAGTGTCAAAAAGACAAGACGAGTGGAAGCGCACAAGCAAAAGTCCACCAACAGCGACTGACCAATGTCAAAAAAGACAAGACGAGTGGAAGCGCACAAGCAAAAGTCCACCAACAGCGACTGACCAATGTCAAAAAAGACAAGACGAGTGGGAACGCACAAGTCAAAGTCCACCAACAACGACTGACCAATGTCAAAAAAGACAAGACGAGTGGGAACGCACAAGTCAAAGTCCACCAACAATGCCTGGCGATAGTATCATCGCAAAGCACAAGTCATAGTGTCAAAAACACAAGACCAGTGGAAGCCCACAAGCCAAAGTCCACCAACAGCGGCTGACCAGTGTGAAAAAGACAAGACGAGTGGAAGCCCACAAGTCAATGTCCACCAACAGCGACTGACCAGTGTCAAAAAATAAGACGAGTGGAAGCGCACAAGCCAAATTCCACGAACAGCGACTGACCAGTGTCAAAAAGACAAGACGAGTGGAAGCGCACAAGTCAATGTCCACCAACAGCGACTGACCAATGTCAAAAAAGACAAGACGAGTGGGTACGCACAAGTCAAAGTCCACCAACAATGCCTGACGATAGTATCATCGCAAAGCACAAGTCAAAGTCCGCCAACAGCGATTGACTAGTGTCAAAAACACAAGACTAGTGGAAGCCCACAAGCCAAAGTCCACCAACAGCGGTTGACCAGTGTGAAAAAGACAAGACGAGTGGAAGCCCACAAGTCAATGTCCGCCAACAGCGACTGACCAGTGTCAAAAAATAAGACGAGTGGGAGCGCACAAGCTAAAGTCTGCCAACAGCGACTGACCAATGTCAAAAAAGACAAGACGAGTGGGAGCGCACAAGTCAAAGTCCACCAACAGCGCCTGACCAATGTCAAAAACGACAAGACGAGTTGGAGCGCACAAGTCAAAGTCCACCAACAGCGGCTGACCAGTGTGAAAAAGACAAGACGAGTGGAAGCGCACAAGTCAAAGTCCACCAACAGCGGCTGACCAGTGTGAAAAAGACAAGACGATTGGGAGCGCACAAGTCAAAGTCCACCAACAGTGGCTGACCAGTGTGAAACAGACAAGACGAGTGGGAGCGCACTAGCAAAAGTCCGCCAACAGCGACTGACCAATGTCAAAAAAGACAAGACGAGTGGGAGCGCACAAGTCAAAGTCCACCAACAGCGCCTGACCAATGTCAAAAAAGACAAGACGAGTTGGAGCGCACAAGTCAAAGTCCACCAACAACGACTGACCAGTGTGAAAAAGACAAGACGAGTGGAAGCGCACTAGCCAAAGTCCATCAACAGTGGCTGACCAGTGTCAAAAAGACAAGACGAGTGGAAGCGCACAAGCCAAAGTCCACCAACAACGACTGGCCAGTGTCAAAAAAGACAAGACGAGTGGAAGCGCACAAGCCAAAGTCCACCAACAGCGACTGACCAGTGTGAAAAAGACAAGACGAGTGGAAGCGCACAAGTCAAAGTCCACCAACAACGACTGACCAGTGTGAAAAAGACAAGACGAGTGGAAGCGCACAAGCCAAAGTCCACCAACAACGACTGGCCAGTGTCAAAAAAGACAAGACGAGTGGAAGCGCACAAGCCAAAGTCCACCAACAGCGACTGACCAGTGTGAAAAAGACAAGACGAGTGGGAGTGCACAAGCCAAAGTCCGCCAACAGCGACTGACCAATTTCAAAAAAGACAAGACGAGTGGGAGCGCACAAGTCAAAGTCCACCAACAGCGCCTGACCAATGTCAAAAAAGACAAGACGAGTTGGAGCGCACAAGTCAAAGTCCACCAACAACGACTGACCAGTGTCAAAAAAGACAAGACGAGTGGAAGCGCACAAGCCAAATTCCATCAACAGCAGCGCGTTTTTTAACATACAATGTGGGGGGGGGCAATGCCCCCCAGCCCTTTCATTTGCCCCCCCAGTCAAACCAACTTGCCCCCCAATGCGTGCCCCCATTCTCCTTAACCAGCCCCTTGTATTAATGTAGGTCATAATTTGTATTCTTCTTGTTAGTGTGATTTAGTTAATTTTCATTGGTGGCAAAATCAAGAAAGTACCAAAGTTAAAGAAGGGCAATATGTCTACAAAAGATCAATTTATTGATATGGCTCAGAGGGGAATCTTTTATTTTCAAAAAAGGCTTTATATTTCCTGTTCCATAACTAGATGCCAGGTTACTATTTTCATGTTACCATTTTCATGTTCGATGCGTCTCGAATGGTGAGGTTTACTTTCGACTCGAAAGTCGAAGAATGATGGCAATATCATGGACATAGGCAGTAGTACCCGAGTTATGGTGTGTTTATGTTAATGCATGCGACAGGAAGTGAGGAATGTAATAGCATCATAGCATTAACAGTGACGTATTGCCGAATGGCTTCTTCATACAGTTCATGCGAAGAACTGAAAACGTGCGTTGGCATAGCCATACCATAGCCATAGAAGTGTCTACTTATGACGTCAGTGTTCCGGTGCTAGAATAGCTAATTATTATGTATATGTAAATATGTGTACATGCATGCCCATTTGCTATTACCATTGGTCGAGAGCGAGCGGGCGGGGATTACTGATGTATCAACAACCTTTCAGTCGGCTGTTTTTTTTTCAAATAATAAATAAACCTGGCAAAGTGTGTGTAGTGTCCAACGAAAGCAATTGGAAACGTTTAACAAATATCACAAAATAATCACATTTTAATAAAGATCCCTCTTGTAGTTAAGATGATACAAACATCACAACAGCCATAAACCTGTCAGGGTAGATTTTTATTGAGGCAGTAACCTAGCCAATTCATTCTCCGCATCTTTGAGAAATAAAAATGTTAAGCATGGTAACTCAAAGAAGCATATTGTATACATACTAAACAAATAGATTTTAAAATGTATGAGTAGTTGATAGTGGTCTACATGTGAGATGGAAAGTTGGCGGTCAGGAGGGACTTCAACTTTGGAAAATTGTTACTCAAAAGTTGGTGGTCCACATATTAACATAAAATGTAATCAACATTTGCACATGTCACTTTTGGAAGTACGTATTTTCTATATTTTGATTTGTTATGTACTTAGCCAACCATTTGATTGATAGACTTGGTATGCATGTTTTGTATTATTCTCTTTTCTGCCTTAGGCCTATATCTTCAGTATATTTATGTCTAGAGTCTAGAGCATGTCGCCGCTCGCATTGTAATTCCACTATAAAAGTGTTTCAAATAGACATGCTTTTCCTGAGTTAGTTATTACATTTAACCATCTAATTTGTCCAGGTCGATATCCTGCCAGTCATGCCTAAGAGAGACAGAAATGCAAAACGAAAACAAGAAGAGCTATAGAAATCTGCCGCAAAATGGCATCGCCTAGACACAATGTTTTGACGCAGCCTCAATGACTCATTGCCAAAAATACCCACAATGCCGCCAGGGAACTATGATCCGTCCGCTGCCATCACATCTGATGACACTCCCAAAGACAAAGGTGTACCACCAGTCATAGAGATTCTGCCTTCGTCCTGCTCTCGCCCGAGTACCAGTTCGTCAAGCAGCCATGATCCGTTCACTGCCATCACATCTGACGACACTCCCAAAGATAAAAGTGTACCACCAGTCACAGAGATATTGCCTTCGTCCTGCTCTCGCCCGAGTACCAGTTCATCAAGCAGCCATGATCCGTCCACTGCCATCACACCTAACCACACTCCTGGTGACAAAGATCACCACCTTACCCAGACACCTGGTCAGGAAACCGACAACGCAACTTCCCGCACAAAGACGTACAAAGGAATTCCGTTAACTATTGCAGATGTTGTCAACAAATTCCCCGAGCTTCGCTCATTTTCGGCAAAGAAATGTGGCCGAACAAGGGCTCACATTCTATGCACAACATGTCAGGAGTATGAGGAGATGGCAAAGAAAAGTTCTAAAAATGGCACTATAGAAATCGCAAGCGGCGTAAGGGCGGACTGTAGTGATAGGCTGGAAAGGGTCATTGACCATATGACCTCTGAACCGCACATAGCAGCAACAACGAGTGTGTTCGTCGTCATGCATTCGCCAGAGAAGAGCGGTGCCCCTGGACTACTGGAAGCGGTGAACAAAGCTTTGGATCTGACCGGAGGTAAAGACACGAAGCTCGTCGGTGTCACCACTGACGGCGAATCGGCAAACACTGGCAGACATGGTGGGTTATGGCGTTTGCTTGCTGACCAAGTGCAGAGAGGTCTGGCAACTTTCTGGTGTGCTGCTGACCGGTCGGACTTAGCCATTGAGTCGGTCGTCAACACCGTACCGGAGCTGGGCATGTGGAAGTCTAATCTACTGGGGCTCGTACGATTCTTCCGGACGCCGAGAAGGATGAAGATGTTATCAGCGCAAGCCGGGAATGTCAAACAGTTCCCTCGGCACCACGATGTCAGGTTTGCCCAGAACGAGCAGCAGCTGGTGGATGCTGTGCTGAATAACCTACCAGTCTGCATTTAGGTGTGGGAACAGATGCAGGCACCAGAAAGTACCAGCGACAGAAAGGAGAAGGCTGAAGCCAAAGGGTTTCTGAGAATTTGGAACCACCAACAGAAATGGATAACCTCACTGATGGGCGACATCCTGGAGATATTTGAAACACTCCAGAAGAAGTTGCAAAGGAGTGATTTGTTCATCAGCGATCTTCTCACTGTGACTGGCGCTGCCGTCAAGAAGTTGAGATTGATGAGGGATGGACCATTCCCGGGAAGAAGAGAGGAGAAAGAGAGTTGCCCAACCGATAGCACCAGTGAGGACCTAACACAGCGAAAGTCGAACCACCAGTTCGTTTGTACGAACCGCTGTAATGTACGAGCAATCAGGCTGGAGGTCGCGCAGGCATCCCACGAATACCTCTCTGAACGCATGCACCCGGAGCAGGAGGACATCATCAAAGACATGAAGGGGTTGGTGATGTCACGCAATCTGGGATCTTTCGTTAAGCATGGCGTGCGCGTCGTCAGGCGTCTTTTTCCAGACGAGGCATCTGACTTTGCGGACGGAGCAGCCGAGCAATGGGAGAACATGATGAATGTGCCATTCCTGCCTGATGGCTGTGATCTCGCTTGTAAGATGTCTGTCAGATTGCGGCAACTTCTGCCAGTCACCACAGGTTCAGTTCAGAAGGTGTTGGCATCTCTGGCTTGCATGAGTCCACACTATATGCAGACCAAAAGAATCGTGAGCCACCACAACCTCGTTGTCGATAATAACCGCACCAGCATGGGTGAGGACACGAGAAACGCCCGCCTCATGGTAGCACTGAATGGTGTGGACACCGCCTACTTTGACCCTCGACCCGCTGTCGTCTAATTCCTGGAGATGACCAGAAGAAGCGGGGCTCCAGAATGGGATATCTACGGGCAGCGTGAATTCGTTAGGAAATTCACCCGCGAAACGGGGCTCTTCTAGTAAAATTGAGACGACTGTCAAACGTACTGACTTGCAAGTTCTAGAGACGTGTCATGTTTCTCTAACTACTATACATGTGTTTGTAATAAAAAAATTATGGGATATTAATGTAACATTAATTTTATACCGAGATGCAGTCGTCAGTGTGCAACCATATGGATAAAAAGATACTGATATATATATATATATATATATATATATATATATATATATATATATATATATATATATATATATAAAGCTGCCCTTTTTAACCATTTGGAGTTCCCTTTTAGGACATTGCCCCCCCCAGTGAAAATTCTATAAAAAACGCCCTGATTAACAGCGACTGACCAGTGTGAAAAAGACAAGACGAGTGGAAGCGCACAAGCAGAAGTCCACCAACAGCGACTGACCAATGTCAAAAAAGACAAGACGAGTGGGAGCGCACAAGTCAAATTCCACCAATAGCGCCTGACCAATGTCAAAAAAGACAAGACGATTTGGAGCGCACAAGTCAAAGTCCACCAACAACGACTGACCAGTGTCAAAAAAGACAAGACGAGTGGAAGCACTCAAGCCAAATTCCACCAACAGCGACTGACCAGTGTGAAAAAGACAAGACGAGTGGGAGCGCACAAGCAAAAGTCCACCAACAGCGACTGACCAATGTCAAAAAAGACAAGACGAGTGGGAGCGCACAAGCCAAAGTCCACCAACAACGACTGGTCAGTGTCAAAAAAGACAAGACGAGTGGAAGCGCACAAGCCAAAGTCCACCAACAGCGACTGACCAGTGTGAAAAAGACAAGACGAGTGGAAGCGCACAAGTCAAAGTCCACCAACAGCGGCTGACCAGTTTCAAAAAGACAAGACGAGTGGGAATGCACAAGCCAAAGTCCACCAACAGCGACTGATCAATGTCAAAAAAGACATGACGAGTGGGAACGCACAAATCAAAGTCCACCAACAACGCCGACACATTTCGCGGGAAATCTGGTTCAAACCGGTTTGAACCGGTTCAAACCGACGTGTCTGGACACATTTCGCGGGAAAACTTTGATTCGAACGTTCCAGAAAGCGGCGGTGTTTATGCATTGTTGACCTTGACCTTTCGACCTCGCGGTGTTTATGCAGACTCGTATCATTTTAGGCGAGTCAATTGTCGCTACTGCTGACGGTGCATTTTTTTTCTGGGTTTTTCCCGTAGCCTGACAGTATAGACAAAATGAGATCGAAATAAGTGTGTGAGAAATGTGGTACGTCGAGACGCATGAAATTTCAATGTGCCTAGACAAATTTCGCGGGAAAACTGGTTTGACCATGACCTTTTGACCTCGCGATGTTTATGGAAAATTCCATGACTTCATTCGAACGTTCCAGAAAGCGACGGTGGTTTTTTGTTGACCTTGACCTTTTGACCTCGCGGTGTTTATGCAGACTCGTATCATTATAGGCGATATGTAGGTGTCGACGTGAAACGACATACGTCGAAAAGTTCTCGATATGATGCAATGATGCGACATGCGTCGTATAGCTACGTTTTTCCCGCTGCATGCACGAACATTCGACCGCTAGGTTTCAGTCTGGTAGCAGGGTGAAAATGCGGGATCGTGTTTCTTTTCGTGAGCGTGGAAAATTCCATGACGTCGTTCGAACGTTCCAGAAAAGAAGAAAAAAAACTACATGAAACCGGTTGAAACGGGTTAAACCGGTTCAAACCGGTTCGGTACCCAGACACGTCTCGAAAAGCGCGCCATAATCGTCAGTAGTAAACCGAGCCGCTACTGTCATAACAACCGTTCTTCCTGCATGTTCTTTTAGGGTTAGGGTCAGGGTTCGTATTAGGGTTCACTACATACGTCAGAATTAGGGTTACTAACCCTAACCCTAACCCTAATTGGCAATCGTATCAGCACAAAGGTCGGTGATCTTTGATCATGAACTTGACCCGCAGCGCCGTCTGGTAATCGTATCAGCGCAAAACAACATGGCAGCAAAACAAGATGGCAGTCTCCATAGAGCGGTCACCAACAGTATAATCGCAAAAGGGTGAAGCAAAACAAGATGGCAGCCTCCATAGAGAGGTCACGTGATATACAAATGAAGAGCTGTGACGTCATAAGTCACGTGACTGCTCTCGATCCATCAGAACCGTCGACACATTTGACTTTGACTCGTAGCGCCCCTGGTGACCGTATCATCGCAAAACAACATGGCACCAAAACAAGATGGCAGCCTCCATAGAGAGGTCACATGATATGCAAATGAGGAGCTGTGACGTCATAGGTCACGAGACTGTTCTCGACCAATAAGAACCGTCGACACATTTAAAACGTAGCAGCGCTTCCTGGTGCATCGCAAAACAACATGGCAGCAAAACAAGATGACATCCTCCATAGAGAGGTCACGTGATATACAAATGAAGAGCTGTGACGTCATAAGTCACGTGACTGCTCTCGATCCATCAGAACCGTCGACACATTTGACCTTGACTCGTAGCGTATCATCGAAAAATAACATGGTACCAAAACAAGATGGCAGCCTCCATAGAGAGGTCACGTGATATGCAAATGAGGAATGTGACGTTGTAGCAGCGCCTTCTGGTGACTGTATCATCGGAAAACAACATGGCAACAAAACAAGATGGCGGCCTCCATAGAGAGATCACGTGATATGCAAATGAGGAGCTGTGACGTCATAGGTCACGTGACTTCTCTCGACCAATCAGAGCCGTCGACACACTTGACCCGTAGCGCCCTCTGGCGACAATATTACCGCAAAACAGTGTCTCAGGGGCGATAATAGGGGATGACACGTGGCGCCCCTGACGACAGTTTTACAACAAAGGGTCAATTTTATGCTAATTTATGCTAATTTATGCAAATGAGCTGTGTCGCCATAGGTCACGTGACTGCTCTCGACCAATCAGAACCGTCGACACTGTTACCCCGTGGCGCCCCCTGGTGGTGAAACTGCTCTCGACCAATCAGAATGAGCCCCAAAACCTCAACATTTTGGTGATAATATGGTATTTTCATGTGGCGCCCCTGGCGGCAATAAGCGCACGACCAATCATAACGCTCCATTTCAAATTTCGACCAATTAGAATGAGCCCCAAAATCTCACAATTTTTGCTCCCTCAGAAGTGCACACATACTACTCTTGTGAATCCATCTGTACTGTGTGTTAGTATGTAACATGGTACTTTGTGTACGTAATACGTCTTTATATACCTTGTGAATCCATCTGTACTGTGTGTTAGTATGTAACATTGTACTTTGTGTACGTAATACGTCTTTATATAGCTTGTGAATCCATCTGTACTGTGTGTTAGTATGTAACATGGTACTTTGTGTACGTAATACGTCTTTATATAGCTTGTGAATCCATCTGTACTGTGTGTTAGTATGTAACATGGTACTTTGTGTACGTAATACGTCTTTATATAGCTTGTGAATCCATCTGTACTGTGTGTTAGTATGTAACATGGTACTTTGTGTACGTAATACGTCTTTATGTAACTTTTTTTATTGATTCAGGAGTATTGTTTACTAGAAATGGTATGTTATACCTTATACATTTTTTTTTATTTGGCTTGTGCGCTTCCACTCGTCTTGTCTTTTTTGACACTGGTCAGTCGCTGTTGGTGGACTTTTGCTAGTGCGCTTCCACTCGTCTTGTCTTTTTGACACTGGTCAGTCGCTGTTGGTGGAATTTGGCTTGTGCGCTTCCATTCGTCTTGTCTTTTTTGACACTGGTCAGTCGCTGTTGGTGGACTTTTGCTTGTGCGCTCCCACTCGTCTTGTCTTTTTCACACTAGTCAGCCGCTGTTGGTGGACTTTGACTTGTGCGCTCCCACTCGTCTTGTCTTTTTCACACTGGTCAATGTGCGCTTCCATTCGTCTTGTCTTTTTTGACACTGGTCAGTCGCTGTTGGAGGACTTTTGCTTGTGCGCTCCCACTCGTCTTGTCTTTTTCACACTGGTCAGCCGCTGTTGGTGGACTTTGACTTGTGCGCTCCCACTCGTCTTGTCTTTTTCACACTGGTCAATGTGCGCTTCCATTCGTCTTGTCTTTTTTGACACTGGTCAGTCGCTGTTGGTGGACTTTTGCTTGTGCGCTCCCACTCGTCTTGTCTTTTTCACACTGGTCAACCGCTGTTGGTGGACTTTGACTTGTGCGCTCCCACTCGTCTTGTCTTTTTCACACTGGTCAATGTGCGCTTCCATTCGTCTTCTCTTTTTTGACACTGGTCAGTCGCTGTTGGTGGACTTTTGCTTGTGCGCTCCCACTCGTCTTGTCTTTTTCACACTGGTCAGCCGCTGTTGGTGGACTTTGACTTGTGCGCTCCCACTCGTCTTGTCTTTTTCACACTGGTCAATGTGCGCTTCCATTCGTCTTGTCTTTTTTGACACTGGTCAGTCGCTGTTGGTGGACTTTTGCTTGTGCGCTCCCACTCGTCTTGTCTTTTTCACACTGGTCAGCCGCTGTTGGTGGACTTTGACTTGTGCGCTCCCACTCGTCTTGTCTTTTTCACACTGGTCAATGTGCGCTTCCATTCGTCTTGTCTTTATTGACACTGGTCAGTCGCTGTTGGTGGACTTTTGCTTGTGCGCTCCCACTCGTCTTGTCTTTTTCACACTGGTCAACCGCTGTTGGTGGACTTTGACTTGTGCGCTCCCACTCGTCTTGTCTTTTTCACACTGGTCAATGTGCGCTTCCATTCGTCTTGTCTTTTTTGACACTGGTCAGTCGCTGTTGGTGGACTTTTGCTTGTGCGCTCCCACTCGTCTTGTCTTTTTGACACTGGTCAGTCGCTGTTGGTGGACTTTTGCTTGTGCGCTCCCACTCGTCTTGTCTTTTTCACACTGGTCAGCCGCTGTTGGTGGACTTTGACTTGTGCGCTCCCACTCGTCTTGTCTTTTTCACACTGGTCAGCCGCTGACTACACATTTGGACACCAATGAACTGGATTTGCGATAGGCTAAATCAGTTGAGGAAGCAGTTTTAAGCTGCCTGACTAAGAATATGTTCACGTGGGTAAGAGATTGTCTAATTAGCCAAGAATCTTGCTATCGCAGTGACGCATTGCCTACTGCAAACATTCGTTAAGCGCAAAATTATTTAATGTATAATGTCTAATGTCGAGATTATACAACTTTATAAAAGTGTTTCATCTTTCTATGGAAATGCAGCAGCTAAAATGTCAAATGATGTAATATAAACTTGGGACTGCTCAAAATACATGGATTAGGTAGCGTTATATTACTACAGACGGGTTGTCGTTTGACATAATTTATTATAGACATGGAATAACGTGAGCAGAGTCCATGGAAAATTCATACGATTTTTATTGAATTGAGAATTTTTCTGGTTCATGGGATTCTCGTCGTAAGTGAATTTTCATGGGTACAACTGTTTGATAATTAGTAAACGTGGTTATAGTGGCGCATTTAACAAAGTTAATATCTTCAAAACAGTTTAACTATTTTCCGGCTGCTAGTTGTCTGAGCAAAATGGTAGTTGTATGGTACCTGAATAATCGGACGAAGTATTTCAATATTTAGTAACATAATTGCTGCAATTCGCATTTCTTGTGACTTACAGATCCGTCTGAGCAGCGGAGAGAGTGACACTTGTATGGGTCGGTTCTGGGTGGAGTGGGATTTGCCGGCAGACAGGGACGTGGACACCTTTTGGAGACTTTCTATTGGCCCGAACCTGGTAAATTCCGCTACGCCTCACAACGTCGAAGTACGAAGCTCATTTCAATATAAACGCACCTGCAACCAAAACAAATATGGAATCCTGGAGAGCAAATCGTTCGGTGGTGGGTACCCAGCCACTTCGACATCGCAATACTTCGTCACTACAGGCGACCTGTGCATGGCTGTCACTGTGATGACCATTGGATCATCAGCGTGGGGTTTTACGCACGGGTATACATGGGACGCTCCGATAAGTAACAGCGATTGGCCTAATTCATCGAGCAACCGGGGATATCCGTTTCTGTCTGTGTGGCTGCGTTAACAACCAGCTGTTCCAAAATACAATGAAACTGAATCAAAACACAGTTGATATTAAGTAAACATTTGAAATACATCAATTTCTGTGCGCTTTGTTTTGCTGCACGTATTCGACACATTACGCGAAGATTTGCAGAAGCTAATGTTATGCACGAACTTGAACACACAAACAAATATTTGACCGGATCCTGTCACATTGTACAATTATGCTTATAACGTGAACGTAACGAACAGAGACATTAGCATCAACACACACCACTATCAGGATATGGACAAATGTACGTAACGTAACATATTTATCATGGAAGCTATCAAACTGCTGACACTAAAAGCACACAACGTTGTAGTTTAAACGTTGAAGCAACTAAAACCGTTTGCTACCAACAATCGTAATGGGCTGGGTGTAGCGCTGCGTGCGTGCGAGGTGAACGTCTGATACCACCCATTTTGTAATAAATGACCCATTTTGTAATACGTACCCATTATATAATAAACTCCTCGGCGTAATGGATATTCATTAATTAATTCATTGGCATCCGTCTTTCTCGAAAGATAATGATGCTGCGCCGTATGTGACATCAATGTAACCCTTACTGAGAATTGTCTATGAATCTGCTACTGGAGGGAGGGAGGGAGGGAGGGATTTCGTGTTCAAGCGAATAGGTCTGATAGGGGTGAAATGCAAAATGCTGATATTTGTCCCAGTGGACACGATACGCACCATGCAAAAATCATTTAACAACATTGTTCACATTGTTCACTGCGCGCTTATGCCTACTGTTGTTGTTCTGCGGAAATACAGTTACAAGGCGTCCTCCCACACGCGTCCAATTACATGCGTGCAACGTGGCACGTAACCAGCAAAACGCTGTGGCTTCCTTCCCAAGCTATAGTTTCGTGGTACGCCGCCGCCGCCGCCGCCGCCGCCGCCGCCGCCGCCGCCGCCGCCGCCGCCGCCGCCGCCGCCGCCGCCGCCGCCGCTACAACTGTACCGCGGTCAGTTATGCAGAAAACGCTTGTTTTGGACAACTTTTGCACGTTTTCCCTACACCTGCCTAAGGTAAACAGACACCAACGAGTCAGGGACCGCATGACGTCAATCTGTTTGTTTGGTTCCGTTAATGACGTCACAGCAGGAACTCGCTGTTGGTTGCAGGGGTGGTTCCAGGATTTAGCCGGTGGGATTCATGTGCACCATTCAAAGGTGCATTTTGTTAACTCGTAAACCAGACAAGTAAAATAAGCATAAAATAAGATTCGAAGTAAATAGTTTATGATTCAGAAACAGCTGGATTTCGTGAGCGATGATGATTTCAACGAACCTTCTCAGATCACCAGTTAGGTTGCAGAACAAGTACAACAACAAGATTTATTCACTAATACCGCACAATGGGGTAGGATATATGTCGCATATATACGTTTACATTGTGGTACATTTGTATAAACATAAGATAATCAGAGAACCTGCACGTTCACACATTTCGGTAAGAAAAATATGCAATGCTAGTAAACCTTACCCTATAACCAGCAGTATAAGAACAATTAGTAATACCTTTACGGGAACAATGTACTCATGATTTTGAGGAAACATCTGTTTAGTACTTCCGTATAGAGCTTGGGGCAAAGTGTGAATAACGTCATACAAATTATTAATAATATTATATAGAGAGCGGATTACACATTGCCATTTTCCCAATTTTCTCGCAGAATTTCGGTTCGGTCTAACCGAAATTAATTTAATAGTTTGCCCCATGCTTCCCCCAAGACTAAATAACAAATTGCACAAACGAGCTGGCATGTCGTAGTCAATACTAGACATGTTCGAGTTTTCGACAAATGAGTCTAAGACGAGATGAGCGAAAAAATCGAATTGTGGAGATTGTTAGAAGCGACAGAACAAGTGCCTCGTCGACACTCCAAGGCGGGCTCTCCGCCTGGAGGTCAATCTGTAAGATGTTCGTTTACATGCGATGAATAAATCTATAATACGAAGTCTCTCTCCTCTCTCTCTCTCTCTCTCTCTCTCTCTCTCACACACACGCACGCACACACACACGCACGCACGCACGCACGCACACACTGTGTAACACGATCTGCAAATGACGCAGCGTGCTAGTAGGAGGCTAACTGAGGGAGGGAGGGAGGGAGGGAGGGAGGAAGGGAGGGAGGGAGGGAGGGAGGGAGGGAGGGAGGCAGGCAGGCAGGCAGGCAGGCAGGCAGGCAGGCAGGGAGGGAGGGAGTCCTTTGCGGATACTTCATATAGTATCACCTGCCACTTTTTTGTGACAGAAGTTACTGCTACGAGCTAATGTGGTACTCCGCTGTTTACGGCAAGTAGTCCGAATTGCTTTTAAAAAGAAGCTTAACGACACATACACATTGGATTATGTCCTTTGAGCGTGGTGCGTTAGGTCCCAGCTGATAAGGCGGGGTTTATGCTGCGGCATAGTCTCAGGCAGACGATGGAACTGCGATGTGAAAAACCAACAACTTGACTAGGAATGTTTCGGCTCAACCGTTCATTGCTGTCAATAAAATGATGATTGAGGCGTACTTTGAAGTAGCAGTGAAGTGAAGAAACATGCTCGGACGCCACCTTTATGCACAAAGTAAATCCACACGGCGTACTTCCTTGGTGTGGACAGGGCATAGGCCGTTGAAAGCGGGGATAGGGAAATGTAGGAATAGTCTCCAAATGTAGGAATAGGCTCCAACCAAAACGGCTTTAGATATGAAACCCCAATAAGTAGGCCTTAATAACTGGCAATTTCAACCTTCGGTTGAACTAATCGACAAGTACTATATACTAGAAGGTTAAATTGTGTAACAATTGGGGAAGGTGGACAATTTCTGTCTGTGGACATTTGGATATGTGGCCATGTGGATTATGAACCGGAAATCTGTACATCGGAAATAGAAAAAATGGCCCGGTGTTTGATGGTAGTCCACGTAATTGTTTTACTTATAATATTATTTTACTTGTACAGGCAAGGATTCCAATTTACAAAAAACAAGATCAACCCCTGTAGTGAAACCAAAAAAAATTGTAGTGTGCGTGTACCTAAATATCGTGCCAATGGAAATTAGCCGCAGTTGCTTTTTGTGTTATCCAAGATGGAGGCTACTTTTAACAACGAACCCGGTTTCGAATCCTCTTGCTGCCGTTTCGAAACTTTGGCAATTTCGTTCACTCGGTTGTATAAATGAGTAGTGGAAGGTGGAGCATGTCCGCACGCTGTGGCATGTCCGCACGCTGTGGCATGTCCGCACGTTGTGGCATGTATGCACGCTGTGGCATGTCCGCACGCTGTGACATGTATGCACGCTGTGGCATGTCCGCACGCTGTGGCATGTATGCACGCTGTGGCATGTCCGCACGCTGTGGCATGTCCGCACGCTGTGGCATGTCCGCACGCTGTGGCATGTCCGCACGCTGTGGCATGTATGCACACCTCGTTATTGACCAAACCGCGTAGCATTTGGTTTCAAAACTGTGTTCTACGGTAGCATCTAAATCACACATCTGAACCCGCGAATTGAACTCATTTGTGTCGGTAAGAAATGATAAATTAAAATGTTGTTTTTTGAAGAATCTCATGTAATGTTTTACATATACATATACATATTGGTGTGCTTATACATATTGGTGTGCTTATACATATTGGTGTGCTTATACATATTGGTGTGCTTATACATATTGGTGTGCTTATACATGTTTGAATGTGTCATTAGTGTTGTCACTGCGCAAATAAACTGTACCGCCATAGACCCCGTGTACGGCAAAATTGACAATCTTCCCCCGCCGGTCGTTTGCGGTGCGGCGCGAAGGCGCGAAGGCGCGAAGGCGCGAAGGCGCGAAGGCGCGAAGGCGCGAAGGCTCGAAGGCGCGCTTCTATAAAGTCTTGTGCGGCTCCAGTGCAGTAAATTGACATACCGTGACGACATGATGCAGATGTTACCCCTACGTGGCTACTCCTCAGGCATCCCATGTTTCATTATGGAGGGGTGTGACAGGAACACTGGGGGTACTCAAAAAGTTGCCAGTATGCAATCCTTGAGAATTTCTCTCTAACTGAACCCCCTAAACACATTTTATAGACTTCTGTCAAAAGTATACCCTTTTCTCAGGTTGAGTATATTGAATTGAACTCATTTGCGTCGGTAAGAAATGATAAATTAAAATGTTGTTTTTTGAAGAATCTCATGTAATGTTTTACATATATTGATACGTAACTCACATTCTCAATGCATATTGGTGTGTTTATACATATTGGTGTGCTTATACATATTCAGGGGCGGATCTAGGCTTGTTGGCAAGGGGGGTCTCAATCAGTCGTAGTCATATGTCATTCTACTTACGAACCGGGGGGGGGGGAGGGGCGACACATGTGTCGTTCTACTCACATAAGGGTTAATATTAACCGGCTGCTAATACTTCAGTCTTTACATTGACACTAGTTCCGTTGTAGGAACTCTATGATATAGTTAGTTCTTGCAATTTTGAGTTAAAGTCACTTTTTGTTAAAAGTATGTTAGGTGAATTATTTCTGTCAACGTGTACATTAAATTTATTATTTGTGTTAATAAAACGTACCACACCATTAATACTCCGTATTGTAGTTAGGAAGTCAAGAAGAGCGCAGGAAACACTAGCGGGGAAAAGAAGAAATCTTTCAAAACCAGTGAAAGACAAGGAAGGAAGAAACTTAAACAAGGAAGCTGAGCAAATATCAAGATGGAAAAAAACACTTCAAAGAAATCCTCAAAGAGACCCACCAGCAGAAATACCAGACATACCAATAGCAGAAATGTTATTAAGTGTTAACACAAATCCACCATAAGTATAGCACTGAAGATGTTAAAGGACGGAAAGACGCCGGGACCAGACGGCATACCACCAGAGGCTCTGAAAGCAGACCCGATAACAACTACATATTTGTTGCACCATCTATTCCAGAATGGAAAAATGGATACATTGTTAAACTGCCAAAGAAAGGTGACTTGGGAATGTGCAGGAACTGGAGAGTAATCACACTCGTATCCGTACCAAGTAAAGTCTTCACACGCATACTATTGGACATACTGAAAGGAGCACTAGATGAAAAGCTACGCGAGGAACAAGCTGATAATTATAATAGAACAATCAATTGAGTAGCAATCACCCCTCTATATTAATTTCATAGACTTCGAGAATGCTTCTGATAATGAATACAGAGACGTTATCTGAATGCTGATGCATCACTATGGAATACTAGCAAAGTTTGTGACATTAATCCAGATATACGAAAACTCCACCTGCCAAGTTATCCATAACGGAAACCTCTCTGAGACATTTGAAGTAGAGACTGGTGTAAGACATGGGGCATCCTATTACCATTAATTGTTATCACGGTGATAGACTGGGTAATTAGAGAGATTGTTAAACAGGGCCAACATTACATCTAGTGGACATTAACTAAACAGTTGGATGATCTAGATTTTGCAGACGACATCTGCCTACTGTCACATACACACAAACAAACTGTCACATACACACAAACAAACTGTCACATACACACAAACAAACTGTCACATACACACAAACAAACTGTCACATACACACAAACAAACGCAAGAGAAGTCCTGCAAATTGACGCAGGAAGCAGAAAAGACAGACTTGAAAATAAACATCTAAAAACGAAGCTACTGAAGGTGAACAGTACACAACAAGCTAAAGGTGAACAGTACACAACAAGCTAAAGGTGAACAGTACACAACAAGCTAAAGGTGAACAGTACACAACAAGCTAAAGGTGAACAGTACACAACAAGCTAAAGGTGAACAGTACACAACAAGCTAAAGGTGAACAGTACACAACAAGCTAAAGGTGAACAGTACACAACAAGCTAAAGGTGAACAGTACACAACAAGCTAAAGGTGAACAGTACACAACAAGCTAAAGGTGAACAGTACACAACAAGCTAAAGGTGAACAGTACACAACAAGCTAAAGGTGAACAGTACACAACAAGCTGCTGAAGGTGAACAGTACACAACAAGCTGCTGAAGGTGAACAGTACACAACAAGCTAAAGGTGAACAGTACACAACAAGCTAAAGGTGAACAGTACACAACAAGCTGCTGAAGGTGAACAGTACACAACAAGCTAAAGTACAGCTGATGTGAAGGGATATAGAGAAGGACAACAAATTCACCCATCTGGGAAGTGAAGTGACAGGCAAAGGAGTAACATATGAAGATGTCAAAAACAGGATTGGAAAGGCCAGGCATGCATTCAACATTTCAAAGACAGTGTGAAACTCATCATCTTTCTCAACACGAAACAAAATCAGAATCTTCAACACCAACGTGAAAAGTGTGCTGCTATACGGCTCTGAGACATGTAGAGCAACTAAGACAATAACCCGAATGCTACAAACATTTATTAACAAATGTCTGATATATATCCTGAAAACCAAATGGCAAGATAAAACTACAAACAAAGAAATCTGGAGGAGGAGGCGGACAGACCAACACAGCATCAGGAGAGAGATTGCAAGAAGAAAATGGACATGGATAGGACACACCCTCCGAAAACAAACCAACAATGTCACGAGACAGGGCTTAGACTGGAATCCACGAGGAAAAAAAGAAAAACAGACAGACCCCAAACTCCAAAACTACTTGGAAGAGATCAATAGCCGAGGAAGTAAAGAAACATGGAACCACCTGGAAAGAAATAAAGAAAGCAGCAAATAACAGAGTGCTTTGGAAAAGATTCGTTTCGGCCCTATGCTCTACCTTGAGTGAAGAGGACTAAATAAGTATGTTCCAATGTAGGCCTGTATACGTGACCGTACTATTTGCCACGGACACAGGGGTTCTAAGACCCTCCTCCATGGCCTGGGGGGTCTTGATACCCTTAAGACCCCTTGGATCCGCTGCTGATATTGGTGTGCTTATACATATTGGTGTGATTATACATATTGGTGTGCTTATACATTTTTTAATGTGTCATTACTGTTGTCGTTGCACAAATAAACTGTACCGCCATAGACCGCGTCTGCGGGAAAATTTACTATCGTCCCCCGCCGGTCGTTTGGGGCATATCCGCATAGGCGTGTGCGGATATGCTCCAGTCGTGTGCGGATATGCTCCAGTCGTGTGCGGACATGCCCCAGTCGTGTGCGGACATGCCCCAGTCGTGTGCGGATATGCCCCAGTCGTGTGCGGATATGCCCCAGTCGTGTGTGGACATGCCCCAGTCGTGTGTGGACATGCCCCAGTCGTGTGCGGACATGCCCCAGTCGTGTGCGGATATGC
>OY759273.1:7051406-7104533 GCA_963662155.1 Lamellibrachia columna
CCCTACCTGGCTATAGACTGAGGTGGATATCTGAACGAGTAGTATTCGCGCAGTAATTACATCGTGGCTGAATGCTTCCCAGATAAGTCGAGATGGCGTTGGAATGAACAGGTCTGCCAGGGGTGAAGTGGATTGGATACTGCGCCATATAAGAATGTCACACTTCAACAGCAACAATTAATACTGTCGTTTTATCACCTATATGTTCGCCATATTTATGCAAACGACTGTAACGATGAATTCAACGGAATAAAATAAAAATCAAAGTGATGTAATGCATCAGCTTTATGATGTTTAACAGAGACTACCCGACTGCACCAGAATCAGTCGATCCTAGACCGAAGGTTTTAACTAACACATTATCGCGTCAGCAAAGATTACATCATACTAACAATAGCGCTTATTTTAGTTATTTAAAAGTAAACGTTAAAGAGATGTGGACGTTGTCCGCATCCCGGTTCATAGAATAAATACGCTTTCAATGTTGTGAAGATGGGTGGGGCGGTGGGGCAGTTTGAACAGGTAAAACCGGTGATGTTATTAGCTAGTGATTGAATCACAGGGCACTTGGTCATGCTTAAAAATTGCAATTTTCTCTCTTCTCGGTTTTAGTTCTTTCATTTGTAACATTTTGAGCAACTTATAGTTATTCGAAAATCACGGTGAACGGACGGTCTCGTTACCCAGCATCGATGTCAATAGTTATGCATGGTTACAATAGTTGTTATTGTTTAGTAACTTTAATGATAGGGTCCATGCGGATAACAACCAAACAGTATCTACAAGGTGGCGCCAGCAGTATTGTCATGCGTCTAGCTTCGATTATCCAAACTCCGGGGTGTGGCGCCACCGTTTGGAGAATTCACGATTGCGAGCGGGACTCGGATAAGCGAGACTACCTTGCATTTCGTTTAAACACACCTGCTGAATTCAATTCAGCAAAGCTCGACTTCCGCTGTGACGCATACAGTGTTTTCCACCGAAATCGAAGGGCCGGCGAGTGTACTCAGCAGGTCCGTAGCCAGGAGGTTTCATGGGGTTCGCAAGAAACCCCCTTTTCCAAAGATGTGAACCCAGGGCGTTTTTTAACATACAAAGTGGGGGGGCAATGCCCCCCCAGCCCTTTCATTTGCCCCCCCCAGTCAAACCAACTTGCCCCCCCAATGCGTGCCCCCATTCTCCTTAACCAGCCCCTTGTATTAATGTAGGTCATAATTTGTATTCTTCTTGTTAGTGTGATTTAGTTAATTTTCATTGGTGGCAAAATCAAGAAAGTACCAAAGTTAAAGAAGGGCAATATGTCTACAAAAGATCAATTTATTGATATGGCTCAGAGGGGAATCTTTTATTTTCAAAAAAGGCTTTATATTTCCTGTTCCATAACTAGATGCCAGGTTACTATTTTTATGTTACCATTTTCATGTTCGATGCGTCTCGAATGGTGAGGTTTACTTTCGACTCGAAAGTCGAAGAATGATGGCAATATCATGGACATAGGCAGTAGTACCCGAGTTATGGTGTGTTTATGTTAATGCATGCGACAGGAAGTGAGGAATGTAATAGCATCATAGCATTAACAGTGACGTATTGCCGAATGGCTTCTTCATACAGTTCATGCGAAGAACTGAAAACGTGCGTTGGCATAGCCATACCATAGCCATAGAAGTGTCTACTTATGACGTCAGTGTTCCGGTGCTAGAATAGCTAATTATTATGTATATGTAAATATGTGTACATGCATGCCCATTTGCTATTACCATTGGTCGAGAGCGAGCGGGCGGGGATTAATGATGTATCAACAACCTTTCAGTCGGCTGTTTTTTTTTCAAATAATAAATAAACCTGGCAAAGTGTGTGTAGTGTCCAACGAAAGCAATTGGAAACGTTTAACAAATATCACAAAATAATCACATTTTAATAAAGATCCCTCTTGTAGTTAAGATGATACAAACATCACAACAGCCATAAACCTGTCAGGGTAGATTTTTATTGAGGCAGTAACCTAGCCAATTCATTCTCCGCATCTTTGAGAAATAAAAATGTTAAGCATGGTAACTCAAAGAAGCATATTGTATACATACTAAACAAATAGATTTTAAAATGTATGAGTAATTGATAGTGGTCTACATGTGAGATGGAAAGTTGGCGGTCAGGAGGGACTTCAACTTTGGAAAATTGTTACTCAAAAGTTGGTGGTCCACATATTAACATAAAATGTAATCAACATTTGCACATGTCACTTTTGGAAGTACGTATTTTCTATATTTTGTTATGTTATGTACTTAGCCAACCATTTGATTGATAGACTTGGTATGCATGTTTTGTATTATTCTCTTTTCTGCCTTAGGCCTATATCTTCAGTATATTTATGTCTAGAGTCTAGAGCATGTCGCCGCTCGCATTGTAATTCCACTATAAAAGTGTTTCAAATAGACATGCTTTTCCTGAGTTAGTTATTACATTTAACCATCTAATTTGTCCAGGTCGATATCCTGCCAGTCATGCCTAAGAGAGACAGAAATGCAAAACGAAAACAAGAAGAGCTATAGAAATCTGCCGCAAAATGGCATCGCCTAGACACAATGTTTTGACGCAGCCTCAATGACTCATTGCCAAACATACCCACAATGCCGCCAGGGAACTATGATCCGTCCGCTGCCATCACATCTGATGACACTCCCAAAGACAAAGGTGTACCAACAGTCATAGAGATTCTGCCTTCGTTGTGCTCTCGCCCGAGTACCAGTTCATCAAGCAGCCATGATCCGTTCACTGCCATCACATCCGACGACACTCCCAAAGATAAAAGTGTACCACCAGTCACAGAGATATTGCCTTCGTCGTGTTCTCGCCCGACAGCCAGTTCATCAAGCAGCCATGATCCGTCCACTGCCATCACACCTGACCACACTCCTGGTGACAAAGATCACCACCTTACCCAGACACCTGGCCAGGAAACCGACAACGCAACTTCAGGCCAGTAACCGTCAAGTTCCCGCACACCGACGTACAAAGGAATTCCGGTAATTATTGCAGATGTTGTCAACAAATTCCCCGAGCTTCGCTCATTTTCGGCAAAGAAATGTGGCCGAACAAGGGCTCACATTCTATGCACAACATGTCAGGAGTATGAGGAGATGGCAAAGAAAAGTTCTAAAAATGGCACTATAGAAATCGCAAGCGGCGTAAGGGCGGACTGTAGTGATAGGCTGGAAAGGGTCATTGACCATATGACCTCTGAACCGCACATAGCAGCAACAACGAGTGTGTTCGTCGTCATGCATTCGCCAGAGAAGAACGGTGCCCCTTGACTACTGGAAGCGGTGAACAAAGCTTTGGATCTGACCGGAGGTAAAGACACGAAGCTCGTCGGTGTCACCACTGACGGCGAATCGGCAAACACTGGCAGACATGGTGGGTTATGGCGTTTGCTTGCTGACCAAGTGCAGAGAGGTCTGGCAACTTTCTGGTGTGCTGCTGACCGGTCGGACTTAGCCATTGAGTCGGTCGTCAACACCGTACCGGAGCTGGGCATGTGGAAGTCTAATCTACTGGGGCTCGTACGATTCTTCCGGACGCCGAGAAGGATGAAGATGTTATCAGCGCAAGCCGGGAATGTCAAACAGTTCCCTCGGCACCACGATGTCAGGTTTGCCCAGAACGAGCAGCAGCTGGTGGATGCTGTGCTGAATAACCTACCAGTCTGCATTTAGGTGTGGGAACAGATGCAGGCACCAGAAAGTACCAGCGACAGAAAGGAGAAGGCTGAAGCCAAAGGGTTTCTGAGAATTTGGAACCACCAACAGAAATGGATAACCTCACTGATGGGCGACATCCTGGAGATATTTGAAACACTCCAGAAGAAGTGGCAAAGGAGTGATTTTTTCATCAGCCATCTTCTCACTGTGACTGGTGCTGCCGTCAAGAAGTTTAGATTGATGAGGGATGGACCATTCCCGGGAAGAAGAGAGGAGAAAGAGAGTTGCCCAACCGATAGCACCAGTGAGGACCTAACACAGCGAAAGTCGAACCACCAGTTCGTTTGTACGAACCGCTGTAATGTACGAGCAATCAGGCTGGAGGTCGCGCAGGCATCCCACGAATACCTCTCTGAACGCATGCACCCGGAGCAGGAGGACATCATCAAAGACATGAAGGGGTTGGTGATGTCACGCAATCTGGGATCTTTCGTTAAGCATGGCGTGCGCGTCGTCAGGCGTCTTTTTCCAGACGAGGCATCTGACTTTGCGGACGGAGCAGCCGAGCAATGGGAGAACATGATGAATGTGCCATTCCTGCCTGATGGCTGTGATCTCGCTTGTAAGATGTCTGTCAGATTGCGGCAACTTCTGCCAGTCACCACAGGTTCAGTTCAGAAGGTGTTGGCATCTCTGGCTTGCATGAGTCCACACTATATGCAGACCAAAAGAATCGTGAGCCACCACAACCTCGTTGTCGATAATAACCGCACCAGCATGGGTGAGGACACGAGAAACGCCCGCCTCATGGTAGCACTGAATGGTGTGGACACCGCCTACTTTGACCCTCGACCCGCTGTCGTCTAATTCCTGGAGATGACCAGAAGAAGCGGGGCTCCAGAATGGGATATCTACGGGCAGCGTGAATTCGTTAGGAAATTCACCCGCGAAACGGGGCTCTTCTAGTAAAATTGAGACGACTGTCAAACGTACTGACTTGCAAGTTGCTAGAGACGTGTCATGTTTCTCTAACTACTATACATGTGTTTGTAATTAAAAAATTATGGGATATTAATGTAACATTAATTTTATACCGAGATGCAGTCGTCAGTGTGCAACCATATGGATAAAAAGATACTGATATATATATATATATATATATATATATATATATATATATATATATATATATATATATATATATATATATATATATATATATATATATATATATATATATAAAGCTGCCCTTTTTAACCATTTGGAGTTCCCTTTTAGGACATTGCCCCCCCAGTGAAAATTCTATAAAAAACGCCCTGTGTGAACCCCTCTTTTTAAAAATGTGAATCCCCTATTTATGAACCCCGTCTCAAAAACGTGAACGTCAAATAATATAAAATATTAATATTATTTTCATATTAATTGGAAAATAATAATAATATTTTCATGTTATTGGTGGGTTCGTGCTTTTCAGGGGAAGTTGCAAGCTTTAAAGAGGAGGTTTCACGTTATCTGCTCACTGTTACAGTGCAGAGTTAGCAAGCCAATTACTCTCTTTGTTGTGGTGGCATAGTATACGGCCTCTACACATTCATAACACACGCACGAACGCACGCACAAAGCATAGTGCAGACAAAGGTGTATGTATACAGCAAGACATGAAACCAGCATTTTGTACTGCTAGCTTTCTGTAATTGATACTGGTCTAAACTTGCATAATGATCGGTTGCTCATTAACAGCTCAGGGTATTTATTTAACTTTGGGCAGTTTTAGTCTTCTTTGATTAATTACAATGATATTACTACTGCCATTCGCCAGGTTACTGCTGCAACGCAATCTCCCTCTTACTCGGCAGAAAGGCTTGCATAATTTCTTGGAATGATAATACTCGATCTCGACATTTAACTGCGTTTATCTGACATCAGTTATGTTGACTGTGCGTTTCATAAATATTGACTTGTCATAAATTTTGACCTCGATATGTGACTGTGTTTTTCATTTTCAACTGCAATATGTATCTCTTTACACTGTTGTAAAGTAGTTGATGTGAATTTGTTTAACTTGCACAGTTATGCAATTGTAACTGACTCCAAGGGACGTTACAAATTCATATGGGGGGGGTCATATTTTCCCAAAACAGAGGGTGTCACAAGTACTGTGCACACAGCATTGTGTGTGTGTGTGTGTGTGTGTGTGTGTGTGTGTGTGTGTGTGTGGGTGTGTGCGTGTGTGCGTGTGTGCGTGTGTGCGTGTGTGCGTGTGGTGCTGTGTGTGTGTTTGTGTGCGTGCGTGCGTGCGTGCGTGCGTGCGTGTGGTGCTGTGTGTATGTTTGTGTGTGTTTGTGTGTGTGTCTGTCTGTATGTCTGTCTGTCTGTCTGTCTGTCTGTCTGTCTGTCTGTCTCTCTCTCTCTCTCTCTCTCTCTCTCCAATCAACGTCAGTATCGAGATGTTACACTAACAAAAGTGTGCTTGATTTAACTTTTTAGTCTTACAGTTGTGTCAATATAATCAAAGTTCAAAGTTAATTTTAATTGCATCGTATAAACTGATAAAAGTTCACTTTTATTTTATGAATTAGCCAAGTGCCTGGGGATCCTTAATTAGCTACTTATGTATGCGCCAAGAATCTGGGCGCATACATAATTTCCGTCACAATGAGAACCCCACTCTACATCAAGGCGAAGATGTGTGCGACAAACGGTGGCGCCACAGCGCGGAGCCTGGATAATTGAGGTTAAGCAAGCATAGGACCAGGTGTTTACAAATAAGATCGATTGCCAGACTACATGCACCAGTGACAGAGGGATATCTAACAGTACGACACGGCCCATAATTAAGATTATTTTTAAATTAAGATGGTGTTCAACAAGGTTTACCTAGTAAACCACTGGCATGATATTCTTGATTGTAGTTGCAAATGGTTATGTTTTTATCACTCTTATAGGTGCATATTCTCAAAACCATGACTTTAACAAGAGATCCCAGGAGCCATAAATTATATAATTGCCATGTCATTGTTGCTTTAAATAATGATTGCGTGGGCAGAGTACGGGGTATGTGTTCAAGCAGAGGTAACTCAGAATCAAATATGTGGGTTGCTGGTGATCTGTGGGTTGCTGGTGGTCTGCCATAAGAAATGCTAGCTTGAGGATCTTTACATTCTCTGCACTAATCACATTTCACTGTTTCAAAATTCAACAGGTGACATAAAATGCCAATATGAGACCCATATATATTATGAATTTATAATTTGCACTGCTTGTACCCGTGCACTGCACAATGCGCACAATGCGTACAGCCGTACACTGTTGTCCAAGCAACTAATTGCAACCATAAAACTACTAATTGCCACCACAGCACTATCATTTTGCTTTCTGGTAATATTTATGCGATGGCGGTCATAGTTACATAACAAAACAAGTTTTGTATGACATTTTATTTTTCAGACAAAGCAATTCCAATACATGAACACTGTCATTTCACATGGCAAGGCTCTGATAGGCACCTTACATGTGCCGCTTTTGGGCTAAGCAGTTGCTTACAACCCGTCTTTGGGCCCAAGGTATGGGACAGCTGGGCTGCTGCCCAATTCCTTTAGTTGTTCAACCCTCCCCAGGGAAACTAACATTGACGTGTGCATTACATGAACTTCTACCAGATCAAATAATTTACGACAGTATCAAATAAAAAACAAGAACAGTTGTAATGTTGAGAACATGATAACTATGGTGTTATTATGACTAGCAAAAGGTTTAAAAACTATTCACATCCTCTTTAATAGCAAAATAAATGCATGTGTAAGTGCGAGGTACTGTACAAGACAAAGAATCAAACCCACTTCCGATTAAGCCTCAATTTCCTATCAACTCAACATGCTTCACAGAAGCAATGTAGTTAATTGTCATTTCAATGTTACACCCTCTAAATACCGTGCATTTTTACCGAACCCATACATACACAAATTGCATTACCGTTGCTTCACCGCCATTACATATGCAATCTCCATCATGTGATATGCTAATTACATTACCCTTGGTTTGTTCACAACCACTGAATGCTAGCCAAGACAATTTGTGTACCAGACACGTCTTATTATGTACAAACTGTTCAACAGTTCAGATTTAGACTATACAATTCACACCCCAAAACCCTTACTTTCAATAAAATTACAAAATGTATTCCGAGACCTAATTTTAGCAAATAAGATTCTAAAATCAACACCTATTTTCACAATCCTAAACAGCTTTCTATAAAACATGAGCAATAATTTTACCCTCCCCCCATTTATTTCTAATACACTGCATTTTCATAATTAACCAGCGTGCATTTCTACCAGCAGCCGACTGAGAAATCTACAAGCAGCAGCTTCATAACCATGGTCCCTGAAAACATTAACGAACATTGATACGACAGAACAAAGGGGCCACCAAGGCATATGAGACTGCATAATGTTCACAACCATGTACGCCTTCACAGCGTCTTCTACATGCTGTCTATCCGCTCCTGTTGTTTGTTCAGTTCATCACTGATCACGGCGGGAAGATCACAGCCAGTCTGATCGATCAGGAACTGCTTCGTTTCCTTAATGTCCTCCACCCAGTATTCTTTGGGTACGCTGAACAACTCCTCCTCGCTGATGTTGCCCAGTCCGTCGGTATGGATGGTACCGGGCTTGGGCAGGAGCCCGATTGGGCTCGGCTCGGCAATGTCCTCGCCGTCAACGCGTCGGCAGATCCAGTCAACGACACGCACGTTCTCGCTGAACCCCGGCCAGAGGAACTTGCCCTGCTCGTTCAAGCGGAACCAGTTGACGTGGAAAATCTTGGGCATGTGTCGGCCCGGCTGGTCAATGTCCAACCAGTGCTGTAGGTAGTCACCGAAGTTGTAGCCAAGGAACGGCCGCATTGCCATTGGGTCGTGCATGATCTGTTTGCCTGCAATCATAGTCATAATGTTAAATGCCAGTTTTCATGTTAAATTTACACAAAATAAACAAAGTATTGCAGAAGCTGGTAATTCTTTCAACATTGTAGGTAATATCCGACACAACAAGACACATTTTTGTCATGTTTGAATGTTAAAAATAAGCATTATAATTTATAATATCAATACCAAAATAAGGCTAATTGAAGCATTAGAATTTTGGCCATTTAACTCATATCGATGTGAAACTCATCATCACCACATCATATTGTAAAACGAACTATTTGGCAGAAATATGACCAAAAAAATTTAAGTTTACATTTTAGGATTTCTGCAACACTAACTCGCTGGTATTTTGGAAAAATGGTACTAGTGACCCTTTGAAGTATATTAACTAAATCAGTATAGATAATTTATCTGCTCGCATAGTAACCCTGCACTGTGGCGAAAGATAACTTGTTAGAATACAAAAGAATGCTGTACCTTTGAACTCGGCCGCTGCAGTTGTCTCAGACTTGAGGGATGCTCCAACCATCACGCCATGCTTCCAGTCGAAGCTCTCGTACACGAGGGGTACGCCCTCCGGCCGACGCCCTCCGAAGATGATGGCATCGATGGGCACCCCATCGGGATGTTCCCACTTCGGGTGGATGGTGGGGCAGTTGCTGGCTGGGCAACAGAAGCGGGAGTTGGGGTGTGCAGCTTTCCCTGCCATTCCGACCTTCCACTTGTCTCCAAGCCAAGTCGTGATGGGTGTTTCCTTATCCACCTCTTTTTCCATCCCTTCCCAGAATATGCCCCCTTCTTCCGTCATGCCCACATTCGTGAATATCGTGTCCTTCATGCAGGATTTCATCGCTACAGGATTCGTTTTCATGCTTGTTCCTGGAGCGACTCCAAAGAACCCAGCTTCCGGGTTGATGGCCCTCAACCGACCGTCAGCATCGAACCTCATCCACGCGATGTCGTCCCCGATACAGTTGACTGTGTAGCCAGGCAGCGATGGCGTCATCATCGCCATGTTGGTCTTGCCACAGGCGCTGGGGAAAGCCGCTGCGATGAACTTCTGCTCTCCCTTTGGGTTCGTGATGCTGAGGATAAGCATGTGCTCGGCCAACCACCCCTCGTCCTTCGCTATGCGCCCCGCAATACGCAGGGCAAAACACTTCTTGCCCAGCAACGAGTTACCCCCATAGCCACTGCCATAAGACATCACACGACGCTCATCGGGGTAATGACAGATGAGTACCCTCTCTGGGTCACACGGCCAGTGGTTTATCACCTTCCCTGTAACACGAAATCAGCTTATTGTAGACAGTTTGTCATCCACAGATTAGTGTCATTTATCAATGTCATCCACAGATTAGTGTCATTTATCAATGTGCACAGCTGAGTCTATTAAAAGGGGAGTATATTAGACAAGGTATTAGCCTTTGAATGTGGCTTCTAAAATGCTTTGAACTCCTGGAGTTTTACTAGATAATTAATTAAAACAAGATTGTATTACAAAATTTTAGCACATCTCTTGCACAACAGGCCAGGTAGTATGCAAGCAAAATAACCACCCTATCGTTGCACTGAAGTCATGATGTAATTCATACTATACAGACCAAAGTGCATTTGTGTATGATCCTATGCTACAATGTTGGTCAGTAGATGGCATTGCTGAATATATTGGTCAGTATATGGCACCACTGAATATGTTGGTCAATAGATCGTATTGTTGAAATTATCCTTGGTCTGTGATAAAATAAAATAAATTGGTATTTTGAAGACAGCAGGAAGTTCATGAGTTTGTGGGCAGATGTAAAAAGTTTACAAAAAGGGAGACAGTTGGTAGGTACGACATAAACAACTCACTCTGCACGGGCCGAGGAGCTCCGATGCTGTGAAAGCAGCGGACAAACTCTCCATCATCTCCCAGGACGTCCCAGATCTTGCTGGAGACGCGTGTCATGATACGCATGCTCAGCACCACGTAGTTGAAGTCGGTCAGCTGGACACCGATCTTTGACAGTGCGCCACCGACTGGACCCATACTGAAGGGAATCACGTACATCACCCGGCCTGCACAAACAAACACACACGTTCAATAACAGATTCAACTGGGACGTTGTGTAAATTTACAATGATTCACATCTTCTTGGAAACACAGCCACTTTCTATATGTAAAAAAACAGATGTTCTGCATACCGAACAGACAAACATGTTCTGCATACCGAACAGACAAACAAGCTTATTTTCCCTACAATCCCATAGTTCAATGTTGATCAGTAGATGGCGCAACTGCAACTCTTGTCCGACATCGTTGGTCAGTAGATGGCATCACTGCTGCCACACAACACAGACCATCATTACATGCTGTCATCGGGTGGGGCAATGTAATAATGAAGATCCACAATTACAGACGATGACCGCTCACCTTTCATGCAGCCAGCGAGTCTTTTCTGTGATTCCCGACGTGCGTCTTCCTCTCCCATCCACTGTCCCAGTATTCCCTTCACCCCTTCCTTAACATGGGGCACGCTCACATACTTCTCCTTCGTGACGGTGAACGTCCTGCCCTCCACTCGCGCCACGTCTGCGGGATCAGTGCGCGCCAGGAAGCTGCAAATAGCACTCGGTGAGGATGGGCGGGATAATAACAAACCCATCCTTCAAGAGGCGGAAGCATAACTAAGGGGGCATTGTCATTTCCACACACCATAAAACATTTAAATCCACCATAGTAACTATCTGATGCAGATCAATGATTCAAAGTAACTTTTAGGCAGGGTTGGGTTCGTTTACAAACTTTCAATTACAATTATACTACCACCAAAAACTTCACAATGTCCGAAATACAAATATGATTTTCATTACAAAAATAACAATTACATCATTTGTATTTTAATTTTAGACTTACAACTGGCCACCAATTCCTTTGATAGTAACCTCCTATTACATTTATCATTATCAAAATGGTGCCTCTGACAAAAAAGTATTATAACTGTTATTAAAGTTTTAGCATATAACATAAACTCTGCATAGAGTAGTCAATTTCAAACGTAATCGAACCTAACCCTGCTCCCGGATAGCAACTGCAATAAGTTGCAGGCATTAAACGATAGGAACAGACACATTTCCTGCAATATATTAAGAGAAAAGATTAGCCAGATGGAAAAAGAAGCTTGAATAAATACCATGTGTTAAGAACAATATAAAAAGAACATTTTCAGAATGTATAAAATAGCAATTTACACGTGCATGACATAACCAGCATGACGGGCTGAATTCCATGCAAATGTTTAGATGAGCATTTCAACACAAAAGCAGCGACGTCATCTGAGAATTTTTTGCAATTTCTCTTCAAACATGCTTAGTACAGTGCCCTATACAAAGTTTTTTGCAAGACAGAACATTGGGAGAAAGAATCTTAAAAAAAAACTAGCCATATCAAGATGAACTGCTACACTTTCGTAAAACAATTTTGGCAACTCTATTGAATTTTAGGTTACAAATTGTAGCAGGATTTATCATAAAAACTCATGGTGTGTGCGGCTTTGGGTTGATAAGATTTAAACCCTTTTAAGACCAATATTTAACACATTTAAGACCTTTTCCATGCCAAATTAAATAACAAAGAAGTCTTGTTTTGCTCAGTGATTTGCGATCCATTCCACCTTTGTCAAATCATAACTAACGGTCTATGCCTAGTTTGGTGATATCGAATTTAAGGCCTTAAAATGCAAGGTATAATTTAAGACCCCGCACGCACACACCCTGAAGCTAGATCTTAAGAAGCTAAAACATGAAATGATTTTTCAATTATATTTCGCCAAGCAAATTTAGAATGTACACTTGAAAAACATGCTTGGTCTAGAGCACTGCACCGCAATAAATATTATATTTGTTAATAAACTTTGGTTATGCACCCAGGAACCAAAAGTATGAAAGCGTAGTAATAGAAACAACCGGTTCTCCCTGGACCCAGCATGGTGGCAGTGACATACACGTCTTCTGTCTTCATCTGGATCTTCTATTTGCTCCGTCTGTCTCACCTGCCTGCCACCATGCTCCACTTGTCCGGGGAAAACACACAAAGAGGGGTGAAGCAGGGACGACTGCTCTGCGTTCACACCTCAGCAGAATGCTATGAAATGTACAGCCTAACCTCCAGCCGCATCTCTGTCGAGTCTTCGTCTGTGCTGCTTCATCTGTGCTGCTTCATCTGTGATCTTGGTGTGCTGCGTCGTCACGACATCACAACACCACAGTCAAGACAACATCCACGTACCACGTACTCAACACACACAAGTACACACCCACGCCACAGTTGGAGTCATTACAATGTTACCGAGATTACAAGCAAGATGATTATTACGTAAGTAATGCTTCCGAAACTGATAATCAATTAGTAATGCTTGTGGTATTGTTAATTTTCTTTAAACAATTTGCAATGCCAACTACCCATTCCAAAACCACAAATTGTTAAGTGCTATTACAAAGATAGAATGTTTCGAACAATTTCAATGTACTGAATTCAATGGCACAGTGTGTATTACAAATCATATCAGACAGGTTTTGGAAGATACTGAACATTCCAATGACTCCAACTTTCACCCACACTCACACATATGCATATACATATAGACACAAGGGTGGGTGGACCAAGTCTCATTTAAAATTTGTTGGGGGCAACCCACAGGACCCACTCCCTCCCAACCAACCCTCTTCAATTGCGCTTGTTGCCTGCAATAGCCTATGCCCTCTCTTCAAGCACCATAACATCCTGTAACAAAACTGTTCATTGGCCGCACTGTGGGATCCTGCAACAAAGCTGCTGATTGGCTGCCCTTGCTTCTAGCCTCACTGTGACATCCATCCTGTAACAAAGCTGCCGATTGGCTGGCTGTTCTTGCATATAGCCTTATTAGGACATTCTGCAACATTGGCTGTCATACATAAACGTGGTTGAGCAGCCAAGATAAGGATTGTTCCACATCTTCTTCATCTGTGAACTGTCCGCTGACAGTGAGGAGCACGTATGAGTTCTGTCATAACGCTCACCAATTATCGTATTTCTTCAGTGGTGTCAGCAGACCACGTGCCACCATTTTCTCTGTGATCTCATCTCGTTCTTCTTCAGACCCGTCACACAGATAGATGCCCTTCGGACGGCACACCTTCACCTAAAGCACAAAGAATATCACAACTGCACCACTGGCCAGTAGCAGCATTTAAACACACAGTTAACATAAGGATGGCACTGAGTACTTAGCTTGAATAGCTTCACCATTCAAATAACATTTGATGCATCATGTGGAAATCAAGTAAGCACTACATAATTTTTAGGTTTACCCCAAGCAGAATACGTAGCTTTTGGCAGTGTATTTAAAAAATAAATTTACATTTGAACTAGAATTTTTTGTACCAAAGATTTCTTTTACTTGGCTTAGATGGAATAATTTTAAACGAACAAAGCTTAATATCTTGACTGCCGACTAAGGACATAAAACTAATATACAAAAACAGTGGACTTACATTTTCGGCGATGAACTCCTTCACTTTCTCTGGCAGGGCAGCAAAGTCGCCCTTTACAACGTGTACCTCGATGTTATCATGATCATTCAGGTAGACATTGGCCTTATCCTCAATCTCAGTCTCAGTGACGGAATTTCTTCGTTCTCCACGATTTCCCATGATTGTCTGCAACCATTAATGAAATCGATAAAAGCAAATATTATTGTCCCCTTTTATATAAGATGAAAAATAATATTTTCTGTGTGGTACATTGCACCAAATTAACACCTCCTGTTGACAATTAAAGCTGTGTATTGCATTATATTGGCACCAGTATGACCATATATTATTCAAACAGAACATCCCTTTTTTGTATCGATCAGTACCTGAATGACCTTTAGAATATACATCATGCTGATGCAATACTAAAACATCTGACTTTGCGCAGGTATGTACTGGAATTTAGAGGCTAAATGTCAGTACAACTGTCTGCTGCACCCATACATGTCACTCAGTTGCCACTATCATGTAACTAATTATAATTTATAGCCATAAATATTATTATAAATACATAGTCATAGACATAGCATCTAGATTGGTACTCATTACGCAAGTGTCTGCCAATTAATTAACTTTATCATGGTTTCTTATAATAATTATAATCATGGTTTTCAATCATAATCCTTATCAGAATGATGTCAAAATGTTGATCTATCATTTGTGAAAATGCGCATCAATTGTATAAATTATTCGTGTGTGGCCTGATCAATGCCTTGCCCTTGCCTTGGACGCCACTTCAGAGTTCAGTTCGAGTGCATTCACAACATGAATCATTGAATGACGACGCAAAAAGCAAAAATTGCGTCATACAGATTATCAGGATCAGATTATCCTTGTACAAGCTGTGACAATTATATGATTATTTATATCAAATTAGTAAAACGTGTAGAAAGATTTGTTGAGCAGATCTCACGAAAAATTTCAGTCCGCACAATTTAGATAAATTATTATAATTTATTTCTCACTCAGAATCTCCACGCAGACCTGACAAATCATTCATAAATTATTCTCACACCGTTACATTCTTTCGAACGTGCACTTTGCTGCATTTAATAAATCATCAGTGAATTAACTGCTATTCCTTGACTTACCTTCTTAGTACCTTCACAACAAAATCTGTTGAATATCGAGTAAACATCAAAACGAGAGCGTTTAGCAGCCTTTAACCTTCGTTGTCGGGAAGCAGATTCTCGTAAGCGGCAAATGCTCGGGCAGAGCTTTATATAGGGCACTAGCTCTGACGTCATTTGTCCTTCGTGCGTCATGGAAAAGTTCATTCACGCATGCGCTGTCGTTTGCTGTCGTCACGTATGAAAATAACCGCGTGACCGCAACTGGTTTCAGCAGACACACCTCCACGTACTGATTGGCTACAAACCCGGACACACCCACAATGTAAAGCGCCGTTATGCAAAAGGTGAAGGTCTTCCCATGGGTTAATGGGTTAACAACCAGGGGGGCAGTTCAACATCAACAAGAAGCTCCACATATATATATCATATTTTTTATATCAAAAGGATAGAGTCAATTACTTCTTCGTGTCTTTCATAAGAAATAATAATAGTTAAAGCTTACCAGGTGTTTATGCCATGGGAAGTAAAATATCCTACACAAAGGGTAAATATGTGTAACTTGTCGTTGACTCACTAACCCTAGAGAAAAAAATTAACCACTCCTATAGTATAGATAGGTTAGCCCTAGATAGGGTAGTTTGGAGTGTAGCCCATAAATTAAGTTAACACCACCTCCATGACCCTGTTGCAGTAGGTCCGTATGCCTATTCTGTGCAGTAGCAACAGCTATAAAAAGTCCTCCATTGTGTCCCTACGTGCATGCGTGCGAGCGAGCGTACGTGCGTGCGTGTTAGTTTATAGGTGCATGTGTGCATGGAAGTGTAGGAATATGTTGGCCCTTTCTTTAAGGCCATACAAAAATAATAATACAGACTTTTTCACATACGTCTACATTATGATCGTAGCCTATGGGCATGTATACACTACGTAGGTCCTACAATTGAGCTATTCATTAGACATACCAATGATTTGGTATGTATTTTATAAATAAATGCAGATATCTCCGGCATTCGGGATGTAGAATGTCCTCATGATTGTCCCCTGAGAAACTGCGCAGTTACAGGGTTTAAAGTAAACAAGACTCGTTACTCGAAACGGTCAATATGACATTAGTATCATATTGAGACTGACATCGGTGTAAACAGTAACACGAGTATTTATCTGAACGTTTGAAGTGTTGTCAACAGGAGTGTGCTACATAGATCATGACCGTGTCATGAAGGCGCAGTTGTTATTGCAGCCGAGCATTGCCATGTGTGCGCGGCCGGCCGGCGCCCACTTTAGCCACTCCTTCCATACATATAATAGTTTGACGTCATTAGTAAGGCGACACTTACAGTGGGTTTTCTCAAAATCTACCATTAAAATGTTGTTCGTTTATGCGGAATGGTCACAAAACTTATCACAGATGTTCTGTTTTATCCACTCAATGTAGGTAACTTAATGGAATTATCGCGGACAGCATCCCTAACCGCATTGATCAGCTGTGGATGTTACATATAAATTATCGTTTAATTGCTAATTAGTTTAACTGTCTAAGTAAATTTTAGCTGTTCTTTCGAATTTTTTCTCCAGCGAAGTATGATCACGGGTGTCCACGGGATCAAACACTGGATGGTTCTTTAGATGTATCCCAACGATTAATCGAACTTCAAGTCTAACGTATAACACATTATATATAGTTGTGTGTATGTGTAATCGTGTGTGCCAATGTGTATATTACGACACTGTACTTGTGCCTGCGTACATGTGCCTGCGTGACTACCTTCGTGGATGGAGGAGGACAACAACAGCAACAGCAACAGCAGCAGCAGCAGCAGCAGCAACAACAACAGCAACAACAACAGCAGCAGCAGCAGCAGCAGCAGCAGCAACAACAACAACAACAACAACAACAACAACAACAACAACAACAATAACAACGAAGACAACACAAATAAATCATATATTTTATTAATTAACAGCAACATTAAATTAAATAGCTTTATAGGCTCTGTATATAAAACAATACTAATATAAAATGATTTATTATCTGCAGTAAAAATAATGGCTGCATTGACTTTTACGGTGTTTAATAGTCTTCGCTCTACGTCGGGAAACCTATATTAGTTGCTCTAATTAATCGATAGCTTTACTAAAAACGCCTACGTATATAGTACGCAAGCTGGCATAGCATTCAAAGTGTTACGTCTGTAGGGAATTATTAATGCTGTAACTCTCTGGTGCCTCCATTGTTTCCTTCGCTCGGGAGTTAATCGTGATTGATCGTGTCACGACACATACTTGGGTGGTGTTGTTGTCGACTTGAGCACATTTCAAAGCACTAATGTCACATGTCAAATCAGGAGTAATGAACGATGAACCATAAGATGTTTTTTAAGTAAACTAATGTCGTGGAACAATTAGCATAGTCAGAGGCACGAGCATTTAATTATCAACTGTTCCATGTTTGCCGTTGCAGGGTCTCAACTTCCCATCTCCCGCCTGTTTTGGGGCCATTCTCCCATCTCCCACCTGTTTGTGGGGCCAACCTGCCACCTATCATAAATATTACATGAGAGTCCACCGCCCAACAATACCGGGCCACTTCCTTCCTCCGACCTCCCACTTCCCTCCAGTTCTTAAGACCGACCTCCCACTTCCTTCCAGTTGTTAGGACCGACCTCTCACTTCCATCCAGTTCTTAAGACCGACCTCCCACTTCCCTCCAGTTCTTAAGACCGACCTCCCACTTCCTTCCAGTTGTTAGGACCGACCTCCCACTTCCCTCCAGTTCTTAAGACCGACCTCCCACTTCCTTCCAGTTGTTAGGACCGACCTCTCACTTCCATCCAGTTCTTAAGACCGACCTCCCACTTCCCTCCAGTTCTTAAGACCGACCTCCCACTTCCATCCAGTTCTTAGGACCGACCTCCCACTTCCATCCAGTTCTTAAGACCGACCTCCCACTTCCCTCCAGTTCTTATTACCGACCTCCCACTTCCCTCCAGTTCTTAAGACCTCCCTCCCACTTCCCTCCAGTTCTTAGGACCTCCCTCCCACTTCCCTCCAGTTCTTAAGACCTCCCTCCCACTTCCCTCCAGTTCTTAGGACCGACCTCCCACTTCCATCCAGTTCTTAAGACCGACCTCCCACTTCCCTCCAGTTCTTATTACCGACCTCCCACTTCCCTCCAGTTCTTAAGACCTCCCTCCCACTTCCCTCCAGTTCTTAGGACCTCCCTCCCACTTCCTTCCAGTTGTTAGGACCGACCTCTCACTTCCATCCAGTTCTTAAGACCGACCTCCCACTTCCCTCCAGTTCTTAAGACCGACCTCCCACTTCCATCCAGTTCTTAGGACCGACCTCCCACTTCCATCCAGTTCTTAAGACCGACCTCCCACTTCCCTCCAGTTCTTATTACCGACCTCCCACTTCCCTCCAGTTCTTAAGACCGACCTCAAACTTCCCTCCAGTTCTTAGGACCGACCTCCCACTTCCATACTGTTCTTAAGACCGACCTCCCACTTCCCTCCAGTTCTTAGGACCGACCTCCCACTTCCATCCAGTTCTTAAGACCGACCTCAAACTTCCCTCCAGTTCTTAAGACCGACCTCCCACTTCCATCCAGTTCTTAGGACCGACCTCCCACTTCCATCCAGTTCTTAAGACCGACCTCCCACTTCCATCCAGTTCTTAGGACCGACTTCCCACTTCCATCCAGTTCTTAAGACCGACCTCCCACTTCCCTCCAGTTCTTATTACCGACCTCCCACTTCCCTCCAGTTCTTAAGACCGACCTCCTACTTCCGTCCAGTTCTTAGGACCGACCTCCCACTTCCATCCATTTCTTAAGACCGACCTCCCACTTCCCTCCAGTTCTTAGGACCGACCTCCCACTTCCATCCAGTTCTTAAGACCGACCTCCCACTTCCCTCCAGTTCTTAGGACCGACCTCCCACTTCCATCCAGTTCTTAAGACCGACCTCCCACTTCCCTCCAGTTCTTAAGACCGACCTCCCACTTCCATCCAGTTCTTAGGACCGACCTCCCACTTCCATCCAGTTCTTAAAACCGACCTCCCACTTCCCTCCAGTTCTTATTACCGACCTCCCACTTTCCTCCAGTTCTTAAGACCTCCCTCCCACTTCCCTCCAGTTCTTAGGACCTCCCTCCCACTTCCATCCAGTTCTTAAGACCTCCCTCCCACTTCCCTCCAGTTCTTAGGACCGACCTCCCACTTCCATCCAGTTCTTAAGACCGACCTCAAACTTCCATCCAGTTCTTAAGACCGATCTCCCACTTCCATCCAGTTCTTAAGACCGACCTCCCACTTCCCTCCAGTTCTTAGGACTGACCTCCCACTTCCTGCCACACCCCTCATTATTCGAAAGAAAACATATTGACACACTACACCTAAAAATGTAGCGGGTTAAACGGCGAATAGTTTCTTTAAGTACTAGTATCGTTGACTTTGCATTATAACGCAGTCAGTGTCAATGCGTTGGATCGACTTTCAGTTACGTAAGTTTATCTGGCAATTAAGTGCAACGGTGCGTCCGTTGTGTCCTCGGAAGGGAATTGACTTTCGTCGAAATTTGTAGATTGGGATTAGACTTCATGAGAATATTAGTTTGATGTTAGTATGTGGGAAGAATCAATAACTGATTAATATTTTAGACATTAACTACATGTTAATATGTGTGAAACGTTTGCCATAAAGGCAACTGATCAGATCTAGTTGAGGCAGCCATGTGTAGGGAAGAATTGGGGAACACATCATATAGTCAGCGCATTATATCGTCATGAGGGTACGTTGGAGGGTTTTTGAGAGAATGTTGCTTAACCGCAACATTGTTTTCAGTACCCACACCAGACCTTCTCGGTTCGCCCTTTAGAAAACCACGATGAAGGGCCTCCGTTAGATACGTCATATCTGCTCGAATGTGACAGCCAGCACAAAGAATAACACCACTCGAAGGGCAAGAAGGTTAGTTTTGTGTAGTTAAAAAACTGAGCTACTCCTTCGTATTTATAAATCGAGGTGCACTTCACTAAGCTAATTTGAATCTAGAAAAATTGCATAACATTTAATATGCTAATTGTGCAGACATAGTACGTTTAGTGCGTGCGTGCATGTGTGAAGCTCTTTGTTGAATATTCCACTTTTTTAGCGAACTCATTCATCATTCTATTACCACGATGAGTGTCGTCTGCAATGTGGTATTTTCCACTGTTTAGAGGTCATATAAGGACTTTGAACCAAGTTGTTGTATAATGGGGTATTTCTAGAACGGTAGATTCCAGCAGCTGCTTGTGTTTAAACTACGAAACCACTCGCAGTTGCTCTAAACTGTCCCACACCAACAGTACAGATCTAACACGCAAAGGTTGTGACACAGTGTAAACTAGCTGTGTACACTTGGCCAACATGGGAGACGGCACGGCAGCGATAACACGTCGGCTTGTAAATAAACATAAACCGGTGCAGCCAGACGAACGACCTACTTTTGGGATAAAGAGTTGGGGTGCCTGGATCGAGTTGTCGCGCCAATTTACCAGGGGTCTCGCAGGCAGGGTTGCAACAGCATAAATCAAGCAGGAATAGACGCGTAAAAACCAGCGGACAGTCAGCGCGACAGCGACAGGATTAGCCATCACAGTGACTATGCAGAGTTCACGATCGTTGTAGTGGGAATTAATGGGAGGGAAAGGACCCACGATCATTATATCGGGAATATGAGGGACCAGGACTCACGATCATTACAATGGGAATGGCAGGGACCAAGACTCACGATCATTACAGTGGGAATGGGTGGGACCATAACTCACAATCATTACAATGGGAATTGGAGAGATCAGGACTCACGATCATTACAGTGGGAATGGGAAGGACAAGGACTCACAATCATTACAGTGGGAATGGGCGGGACAAGGACTCACGATCATTACACTGGGAATGACAGGGACCAGGACTCACGATTATTACTGTGGGAATGGGAAGGACAAGGACTCACGATCATTACATTGGGAATGGCAGGGACCAGACTTCACTATTATATTACAGTGGGAATGGGCAGGACAACGACTCCCGATTAATATATAGTTAGAATAGTAGGGACCAGGACTCACGATCATTACAGTGGGACATGGGCAGGACAAGGACTCACGATCATTACACTGGGAATGGGAGGGATCAGGACAAATGTTCATTACAGTGGGAATTGGAGGGATAAGGACTCACAATCATTACAATGGGAATGGGAGGGACCATGACTCACAATCATTACAATGGGAATGGGAGGGACAAGGAGTCACGATCATTACAGTGGGAATGGGCGGGATAATGACTCATTATTAATATAGTGGGAATGGCATGGACCAGGACTCAACATCGTTACAGTGGGAATGGACGTGACAAGGACTCTCGATCATCACAGTGGGAATGGCAGGGACACTATCATATTACAGTGGGATTGGGCAGGACAAGGACTCCCGAGTACAATATAGTGGGAATAGGAGGGACCAGGACTCACGATCGTTACGGTGGGAATGGGAGGGACAAGGAGTCACCATCACTATAGTGGGAATGGGAGGGATGAGGACTCACGATTAACATAGTGGGAATGGGAGGGACCTGGACTCACGATCATTACAGTGGGAATGGGCGGGATAATGACTCATGTTTAATATAGTAGGAATGGGAGGGACCAGGACTCACGATCATTACTGTGGGAATCGGAAGGACAAGGATTCACGATCATTACAGTGGGAATGGCAGGGACCAGAATTCACTATCAAATTACAGTGGGATTGGGCAGGAAAAGGACTCCCGATTAATATATAGTGGGAATAGGAGGGACCAGGTCTCACGATCATTACAGTGGGAATGGGAGGGACAATTAAGGAGTCACAATCATTACAGTGGGAATGGGAGGGAACAGGATTCACGATCATTACAGTGGGTATGGGAAGGACAAGGACTCACAATCATTACAATGGGAATGGGAGGGACACTTAAGGAGTCACGATCATTACAGTGGGAATGGGAGGGAACAGGATTCACGATCATTACAGTGGGTATGGGCGAGATAATGGCTCCTGATTAATATAGTAGGAATGGGAGGGACCAGGATTCACGATCATTACAGTGGAAACGGACGGGACAAGGACTCTCGATCATCACAGTGGGAATGGCAGGGACCAGGTCTCACGATTAGTACTGTGGAAATGGGCAGGACAAGGACTCACGATCATTACAGTGGGAATGGGAAGGACAAGGACTCACAATCATTACAGTGGGAATGGGCGGGACATGGACTCACGATCATTACACTGGGAATGGCAGGGACCAGGACTCACGATTATTAATGTGGGAATGGGAAGGACAAGGACTCACGATCATTACAGTGGGAATGGCAGGGACCAGAATTCACTATTACATTACAGTGGGAATAGGCAGGACAACGACTCCCGATTAATATATAGTGGGAATAGTAGGGAACAGGACTCACGATCATTACAGTGGGATATGGGCAGGACAAGGACTCACGATCATTACACTGGGAATGGGAGGGATCAGGACGAATGTTCATTACATTGGGAATGGGATGGACAAGGACTCACAATCATTACAACGGGAATGGGAGGGACCATGACTCACAATCATTACAATGGGAATGGGAGGGACAAGGAGTCACGATCATTACAATGGGAATGGGAGGGACCAGAATTCACTATCACATTACAGTGGGAATGGGCAGGATAAGGACTCCCGGTTAATATATAGTGGGAATAGCAGGGACCAGGACTCAAGATCATTAGGAGTGGGAATGGGAGGGACCAGGACTCACGATCATTACAATGGGAATGGACGGGACAAGGACTAACGATTAACATAGTGGGAATAGGAGGGACCAGGACTCACGGTAATTATAGTGGGAATGAGAGGGACCAGGTCTCACGATCATTACAGTGGGATATGGGCAGGACAAGGACTCTTGATCATTACAGTGGGAATAGGAGGGACCAGGACTCACGATCGTTACAGTGGGATATGTGCAGGACAAGGACTCACGATCATTACAGTGGGAATGGACGGGACAAGGACTAACGATTAACATAGTGGGAATAGGAGGGACCAGGACTCACGATAATTATAGTGGGAATTGGAGGGACCAGGACTCACGATCATTACAGTGGGATATGAGAAGGACAAGGACTCACGATCATTACAGTGGGAATAGGAGGGACCAGGACTCACGATCGTTACATTGGGATATGGGCAGGACAAGGACTCGCGATCATTACAGTGGGATATGGGCAGGACAAGGACTCACGATCATTACAGTGGGAATGAGAGGTACCAGGACTCACGATCGTTACAGTGGGATATGGGCAGGACAAGGAGTCACGATCATTACAGTGGGAATGGGAGGGACCAGGACTCACGATCATTACAGTGGGAATGGGCAGGACAAGGACTCACGATCGTTACAGTGGGAATAGGAGGGACCAGGACTCACGATCATTACAGTGGGAATGGGACGCCGACAACAGCACGTTCAGTAGGATTGTGTGATCTGTAGCGTTTGTATGTGAATTGTTTACATATTTAGGGGAGACAGGGGCTAGTTGTATACAGGGGCAAGTTGTTACAGATGCGTTTTACGAAAACACGTGGAGTCACCATCGACAGAAGTGGGTTGGAAGTCCACCAGCAGACAAATGCCTTTTAACCACCTAAAACTGTTTTGGGTTTGCTCACATAATAATATGATCTCACACAACCACTTTTTATGTTTCATAAATGAAACTTGGAAACATGTCTATTACTGTGTATAAGGGATTATGCCAAGCAGAAGTTAAATTGAAATTCAGGATTTGTTATCAACTGCTTTATTGTGTATGGGACAAGTTGTTACAATTGTATTGGGGCAAGTTGTTACAACTGTAACAACGCTCGGACGGCCCGCACCGATGGCTCAGTCAGCGAGTTGTTACAACTGTAACAACGCTCGGACGGCCCGCACCGATGGCTCAGTCAGCGAGTTGTTACAACTGTAACAACGCTCGGACGGCCCGCACCGATGGCTCAGTCAGCGAGTTGTTACAACTGTAACAACGCTCGGACGGCCCGCACCGATGGCTCAGTCAGCGAGTTGTTACAACTGTAACAACGTTCGGACGGCCCGCACCGATGGCTCAGTCAGCGAGTTGTTACAACTGTAACAACGCTCGGACGGCCCGCACCGATGGCTCAGTCAGCGAGTTGTTACAACTGTAACAACGCTCGGACGGCCCGCACCGATGGCTCAGTCAGCGAGTTGTGTGCTGACAATGACTGGAAAAAAAAACTTATTTAACCATGTGTGCATCATTCAATCAAGTAGAAGTCGCATTACATATATATTGCCATTCACTATTTCATACTCCATTAAATAATTAATATTCCATTCACAATTGTTTGTTATGCAAGAATCCGAGGAATGAGTCCCATTTGGTAACTAAGAATGAAAAACTTAATGTATGAAGCTGTGAACACCTACATAAGATAAGATAAGATAAGATAAGATAAGATAAGATAATTCTTTATTGTCTTAACAATGAATTGAGACATTTTTCTCGGGTATGAACAGACATGACTGCAATATATACATAAAACCATTCTATAAAAGCGGCAGATAAGTAGACAGTGAAACAGACTAAAGATAATAGTAATAATAATAAAATAAATACACACACAAATGATTGTTTATGTTTAAGTAAGTTTGTCTGCCGTCGTCGACACTGTTCTGTGACTGTTTATGCTGAACACATAGTTGAATAAACGTTAAGTTACGGGGTTGCCTCCACAGTCAATACCACGCGTCTCGATCTTTGTCTTTCACGCTCTCGGTAAGGGTCCCCCATACAAAATTTGTACCACGCCTCCGAATTGTTAATCCTGCAATGTTTCTGTGAACAATAAAATTAACCTTTGTAGTTATTACGTCCGCAATGCTACAATTGTTCTCTACGTCATGCGTCTTTTGTACAATTGTCCGTAGTTGCGTAACACAAGGGTAAAGCGTCGCTAGACTATAGCTGCCAGTATAGGGGTAAGAGCACAGTTGACGCACAGCCACGAATGTAGGGCGTATAAAATTGTGATATGTGAATTTAAACAATTCATATGGTGTGACATCAGTGCAATTGAGCAGACAAATTCACAGGTTTCTTTGTAGAAGCTATTGGCTGTGAAATAGTGCATTTTTTAGAGTTTAACAGGCGGAGGGATTTATGGGAATTTTTCTGCTATGGGCCACGTGGGCGCATGAATACATGGCTATTTTTGTAAAAATTGACGGGCATCGCACGTCGGGGCGTTTTAAAAGAGTTGGAGGTATGTGATTTTGATAAAACTTAGTCTGCACGTCAACGAGAAGATTGTAGTTGCTGTGAAAAAGTTTCAGAATTTTTGGTGGTCACGTTTTCTTATAATCAGACAAAACGTTAACATGGCCACCAATGCAATTTTGTACGTTGGTCTTCCCCCTATAACGTCACAATTTCAAGATATTGACTGGCAGCACCAGGTACCAAGGCATAGATGGCTATTTCTGTTACGCAAGAAGGCGTCGCTTGACTAACTAACTAAAGAAGCCATCAAGATATTGACTGGCAGCACCAAGTACTAGGTCAGAGTTATGTGATACTGTTGTGTGTCCTGTGTTATCCCGTCCGAAGGATGCTAACGCCACCTACACTTTAGAATGTCAACTTATATACTGCCTACGTCACTTCTTTAAAATGTCATCGTTTCGTGTTGTTAGTTCAACAGTATTATTTAGAAAACGTATAGAGTATGTGTAGTATTTATGTATCTTTCATTAGGTTTCATTATAACGAAATAATAACGGTAAATGTCGCGACACTCGCAAATGTTCGCGAACACTGTGCATCGTTCAGAAATAACAAAGAACGTGTCCGAAGCGAACGACTGACCCGGCTTTGTCTCGGGTAGATTTCGCAGGCAACTCCGGCCCCTATAATTAGAGGCATTCCTGAGTGGTGCGTATTCAGCCCTGTCAGAGCTATTTCTACCACTCGACTGGTCGACGGGACGGCTGTCAATACGAAGCCCACCGAATGTAAACAAACTCACGTCGGTTAAGTCCTCAGAGGTCAAGTATACGTTTCTCCAAAGTCCTAATTACATGTTTGAACTTTAGGTAATTCACTTATTCCGCCTACAGTGATACGTAATAAGTGGACCACAGTGTTGCACTTAATAATATTGGGTACTACTGGCAACGAGAGTACTTGATCTACAAAACAATCGTTTATATTTACATTCTATCAATCACAGTTAACAAATTACATATTAATTTCAATAATCACATATTAATTTCAATAATCACATATTAATTTCAATAATCACATATTAATTTCAATAATCACATATTAATTTCAATAATCACATATTCTTGGGAATAACGACGAAACAATCATAAGTTTTAGGTTAAGTTATATTCACTTGCACAACACATAATCTGTCCGATTCGGGAGACAACGATATATATATACAACTATATCAGTGTTCAAAATGACCACTGACTCTTGGGGGGTCCCTTAAAAATATTGGTCCCCCGAAAAAAACTTCTTAAAAATCTTCTTTTCTGGCACTGCTTAATGCCTATTAGCGCCAATTTTTGTGAAAAGACTTGCTTGCTATCATAGTGATCTGTAGTTATTTTACTAACTTAGGTTGAATGCACTTGTTGTAAGTCGCCCTGGATAAGAGCGTCTGTTAAATGACTAAAATTGTAAATTGTGGTCTAAACCATTGTTACTGGAGCAATGCGCTTGCAGACACAGTGCTCTGTAATTCTGAGAGGTAAAATGTCACTGTGCCTCAACTAGACACTCATTTGTGGCATTACTGCAGACACTCATTGGTGGCATTACTGCAGACACTCATTGGTGGCATTACTGCAGACACTCAACATACGGCGCCCTTAACCACAGAAAACACACTCATCAATGATATGAGTGAAATGATTTAAGATGTTTTTTAACATAGATTAACTGAATGACAATAGAGTGAGCTGAATGAATCAGCTAAACTACCAACACAAAGATGTCGAGTCCTGCGAAAACCGTCAAATTCTTGCTGAGAGATCGATCGAGTTCTACGAAAACCGTCGAGTTCTGCAAAAACCGTCGAGTTCTAGCACAGGCAAACCAGAGCAGCCTCACACACAGCCACAGGCAAACCAGAGCAGCCTCACACACAGCCACAGGCAAACCAGAGCAGCCTCACACACAGCCACAGGCAAACCAGAGCAGCCTCATACACAGCCACAGATAAACAATAGCAGCCTCACACACAGCCACAGCAAAAACCAAAGCAGCCTCACACACAGCCACAGACGAACCAGAGTAGCCTCACACACAGCCAAAGACGAACCAGAGTAGCCTCACACACAGCCACAGAAGAACCATCGCAGCCTCACACACAGCCACAGACAAACCAGAGCAGCCTCACACACAGCCACAGACAAACCAGAGCAGCCTCACACACAGCCACAGACAAACCAAAGCAGCCTCACACACAGCCACATACGAACCATCGCAGCCTCAAACACAGCCACAGACAAACCATAGCAGCCTCACACACAGCCACAGACAAACCATAGCAGCCTCACACACAGCCACAGACAAACCAAAGCAGCCTCACACACAACCACATACGAACCAGAGCAGCCTCACACACAGCCACAGACAAACCAGAGCAGCCTCACACACAGCCACAGACAAACCAGAGCAGCCTCACACACAGCCACAGACAAACCATAGCAGTCTCACACACAGCCACAGACAAACCAGAGTAGCCTCACACACAGCCACAGACAAACCAGAGCAGCCTCACACACAGCCACAGACGAACCAGATTGGCCTCACACACAGCCACAGACAAACCAGAGCAGCCTCACACACAGTCACAGACAAACCAGAGCAGCCTCACACACAGCCACAGACGAACCAGAGCAGCCTCACACACAGCCACAGACAAACCAGAGCAGCCTCACACACAGCCACAGACGAACCATAGCAGCCTCACACACAGCCATAGACAAACCAGAGCAGCCTCTCACACAGCCACAGACAAACCAGAGCAGCCTCACACACAGCCACAGACAAACAAGAGCAGCCTCACACACAGCCACAGACGGACCAGAGTAGCCTCACACACAGCCACAGACGAACCAGAACAGCATCACACACAGCCACAGACAAACCAGAGCAGCCTCACACACAGCCACAGACAAACCAGAGCAGCCTCTCACACAGCCACAGACAAACCAGAGCAGCCTCACACACAGCCACAGACAAACCAGAGCAGCCTCACACACAGCCACAGACGGACCAGAGTAGCATCACACACAGCCACAGACGAACCAGAGTAGCCTCACACACAGCCACAGATGATCCAGAGTAGCCTCACACACAGCCACAGACGGACCAGAGTAGCATCACACACAGCCACAGACGAACCAGAGCAGCCTCACACACAGCCACAGATGATCCAGAGTAGCCTCACACACAGCCACAGATGATACAGAGTAGCCTCACACACAGCCACAGACAAGACAAACCAGAGCAGCCTCACACACAGCCACAGACGAACCAGAGTAGCATCACACACAGCCACAGACAACCAGAGCAGCCTCACACACAGCCACAGACGAACCATCGCAGCCTCACACACAGCCACAGACAAACCAGAGCAGCCTCACACACAGCCACAGACAAACCAGAATAGCCTCACACACAGCCACAGACGAACCAGAGTAGCCTCACACACAGCCACAGACGAACCATCGCAGCCTCACACACAGCCACAGACAAACCAGAGCAGCCTCACACACAGCCACAGACAAACCAAAGCAGCCTCACACACAGCCACATACGAACCACCGCAGCCTCAAACACAGCCACAGACAAACCATAGCAGCCTCACACACAGCCACAGACAAACCATAGCAGCCTCACACACAGCCACAGACAAACCAAAGCAGCCTCACACACAGCCACATACGAACCAGAGCAGCCTCACACACAGCCACAGACAAACCAGAGCAGCCTCACACACAGCCACAGACAAACCAGAGCAGCCTCACACACAGCCACAGACAAACCATAGCAGTCTCACACACAGCCACAGACAAACCAGAGTAGCCTCACACACAGCCACAGACAAACCAGAGCAGCCTCACACACAGCCACAGACGAACCAGAGTAGCCTCACACACAGCCACAGACAAACCAGAGCAGCCTCACACACAGTCACAGACAAACCAGAGCAGCCTCACATACAGCCACAGACGAACCAGAGCAGCCTCACACACAGCCACAGACAAACCAGAGCAGCCTCACACACACAGCCACAGACGAACCATAGCAGCCTCACACACAGCCACAGACAAACCAGAGCAGCCTCACACACAGCCACAGACAAACCAGAGCAGCCTCACACACAGCCACAGATGATCCAGAGTAGCCTCACACACAGCCACAGACGGACCAGAGTAGCATCACACACAGCCACAGACGAACCAGAGCAGCCTCACACACAGCCACAGATGATCCAGAGTAGCCTCACACACAGCCACAGATGATACAGAGTAGCCTCACACACAGCCACAGACAAACCAGAGCAGCCTCACACACAGCCACAGACGAACCAGAGCAGCCTCACACACAGCCACAGACGAACCAGAGTAGCCTCACACACAGCCACAGACAAACCAGAGCAGCCTCACACACAGCCACAGACAAACCATAGCAGTCTCACACACAGCCACAGACAAACCAGAGTAGCCTCACACACAGCCACAGACAAACCAGAGCAGCCTCACACACAGCCACAGACGAACCAGAATAGCCTCACACACAGCCACAGACAAACCAGAGCAGCCTCACACACAGTCACAGACAAACCAGAGCAGCCTCACACACAGCCACAGACGAACCAGAGCAGCCTCACACACAGCCACAGACAAACCAGAGCAGCCTCACACACAGCCACAGACGAACCATAGCAGCCTCACACACAGCCACAGACAAACCAGAGCAGCCTCTCACACAGCCACAGACAAACCAGAGCAGCCTCACACACAGCCACAGACAAACCAGAGCAGCCTCACACACAGCCACAGATGATCCAGAGTAGCCTCACACACAGCCACAGACGGACCAGAGTAGCATCATACACAGCCACAGACGAACCAGAGCAGCCTCACACACAGCCACAGACAAACCAGAATAGCCTCACACACAGCCACAGACGAACCAGAGTAGCCTCACACACAGCCACAGGCAAACTAGAGCAGCCTCACACACAGCCACAGACGAACCAGAGTAGCCTCACACACAGCCACACACAAACCAGAGCAGCCTCACACACAGCCACAGACGAACCAGAGCAGCCTCACACACAGCCACAGGCGAACCAGAGTAGCATCACACACAGCCACAGAGAAACCAGAGCAGCCTCACACACAGCCACAGACGAACCAGAGCAGTCTCACACACAGCCACAGACAAACCAGAGTAGCCTCACACACAGCCACAGACAAACCATAGCAGCCTCACACACAGCCACAGACAAACCAAAGCAGCATCACACACAGCCACAGACGAACCAGAGTAGCCTCACACACAGCCACAGACAAACCAGAGTAGCATCACACACAGCCACAGACGAACAAGAGCAGCCTCACACACAGCCACAGACAAACCAGAGTAGCCTCACACACAGCCACAGACGAACCAGAGTAGCCTCACACACAGCCACAGACGAACAAGAGCAGCCTCACACATAGCCACAGACGAACCAGAGCAGCCTCACACACAGCCACAGATGAACTAGAGCAGCCTCACACACAGCCACAGACGAACCAGAGCAGCCTCACACACAGCCACATACAAACCAGAGTAGCCTCACACACAGCCACACACAAACCAGAGCAGCCTCACACACAGCCACAGACGAACCAGAGTAGCCTCACACACAGCCACAGACAAACCAGAGTAGCCTCACACACAGCCACAGACGAACCAGAGCAGCCTCACACACAGCCACAGACAAACCAGAGTAGCCTCACACACAGCCACAGACGAACCAGAGTAGCCTCACACACAGCCACAGACGAACAAGAGCAGCCTCACACACAGCCACAGACGAACCATCGCAGCCTCAAACACAGCCACAGACAAACCATAGCAGCCTCACACACAGCCACAGACAAACCATAGCAGCCTCATACACAGCCACAGACAAACCAAAGCAGCCTCACACACAGCCACATACTAACCAGAGCAGCCTCACACACAGCCACAGACAAACCAGAGCAGCCTCACACACAGCCACAGACAAACCAGAGCAGCCTCACACACAGCCACAGACAAACCATAGCAGCCTCACACATAGCCACAGACAAACCAGAGTAGCCTCACACACAGCCACAGACAAACCAAAGCAGCCTCACACACAGCCACAGACGAACCAGAGCAGCCTCACACACAGCCACAGACAAACCAGAGCAGCCTCACACACAGCCACAGACAAACCAGAGCAGCCTCACACACAGCCACAGACAAACCAGAGCAGCCTCACACACAGCCACAGACAAACCAGAGCAGCCTCACACACAGCCACAGACAAACCAGAGCAGCCTCACACACAGCCACAGACAAACCATAGCAGCCTCACACACAGCCACAGACAAACCAGAGTAGCCTCACACACAGCCACAGACAAACCATAGCAGCCTCACACACAGCCACAGACGAACCAGAGCAGCCTCACACACAGCCACAGACAAACCAGAGCAGCCTCACACACAGCCACAGACAAACCAGAGCAGCCTCACACACAGCCACAGACAAACCAGAGCAGCCTCACACACAGCCACAGACAAACCAAAGCAGCATCACACACAGCCACAGACGAACCAGAGTAGCCTCACACACAGCCACAGACAAACCAAAGCAGCCTCACACACAGCCACAGACGAACCAGAGCAGCCTCACACACAGCCACAGACAAACCAGAGCAGCCTCACACACAGCCACAGACAAACCAGAGCAGCCTCACACACAGCCACAGACAAACCAGAGCAGCCTCACACACAGCCACAGACAAACCAAAGCAGCATCACACACAGCCACAGACAAACCAGAGCAGCCTCACACACAGCCACAGACAAACCAGAATAGCCTCACACACAGCCACAGACAAACCAGAGTAGCCTCACACACAGCCACAGACGGACCAGAGTGGCATCACACACAGCCACAGACGAACCAGAGTAGCCTCACACACAGCCACAGACAAACCAGAATAGCCTCACACACAGCCACAGACAAACCAGAGTAGCCTCACACACAGCCACAGACGGACCAGAGTAGCATCACACACAGCCACAGACGAACCAGAGTAGCCTCACACACAGCCACAGACAAACCAGAATAGCCTCACACACAGCCACAGACAAACCAGAGCAGCCTCACACACAGCCACAGACAAACCAGAGTAGCCTCACACACAGCCACAGACAAACCAGAGCAGCCTCACACACAGCCACAGACAAACCAGAGCAGCCTCACACACAGCCACAGACGAACCAGAGCAGCCTCACACACAGCCACAGACAAACCAGAGCAGCCTCACACACAGCCACAGACAAACCAGAGCAGCCTCACACACAGCCACAGACAAACCAGAGCAGCCTCACACACAGCCACAGACAAACCAGAGCAGCCTCACACACAGCCACAGACAAACCAGAGCAGCCTCACACACAGCCACAGACAAACCATAGCAGCCTCACACACAGCCACAGACAAACCAGAGTAGCCTCACACACAGCCACAGACAAACCATAGCAGCCTCACACACAGCCACAGACGAACCAGAGCAGCCTCACACACAGCCACAGACAAACCAGAGCAGCCTCACACACAGCCACAGACAAACCAGAGCAGCCTCACACACAGCCACAGACAAACCAGAGCAGCCTCACACACAGCCACAGACAAACCAAAGCAGCATCACACACAGCCACAGACGAACCAGAGTAGCCTCACACACAGCCACAGACAAACCAAAGCAGCCTCACACACAGCCACAGACGAACCAGAGCAGCCTCACACACAGCCACAGACAAACCAGAGCAGCCTCACACACAGCCACAGACAAACCAGAGCAGCCTCACACACAGCCACAGACAAACCAGAGCAGCCTCACACACAGCCACAGACAAACCAAAGCAGCATCACACACAGCCACAGACAAACCAGAGCAGCCTCACACACAGCCACAGACAAACCAGAATAGCCTCACACACAGCCACAGACAAACCAGAGTAGCCTCACACACAGCCACAGACGGACCAGAGTGGCATCACACACAGCCACAGACGAACCAGAGTAGCCTCACACACAGCCACAGACAAACCAGAATAGCCTCACACACAGCCACAGACAAACCAGAGTAGCCTCACACACAGCCACAGACGGACCAGAGTAGCATCACACACAGCCACAGACGAACCAGAGTAGCCTCACACACAGCCACAGACAAACCAGAATAGCCTCACACACAGCCACAGACAAACCAGAGCAGCCTCACACACAGCCACAGACAAACCAGAGTAGCCTCACACACAGCCACAGACAAACCAGAGCAGCCTCACACACAGCCACAGACAAACCAGAGCAGCCTCACACACAGCCACAGACAAACCAGAGCAGCCTCACATACAGCCACAGACCAACCAGAGCAGCCTCACACACAGCCACAGACAAACCAGAGCAGCCTCACACACAGCCACAGACAAACCAGAGCAGCCTCACACACAGCCACAGACAAACCAGAGCAGCCTCACATACAGCCACAGACAAACCAGAGCAGCCTCACACACAGCCACAGACAAACCAGAGCAGCCTCACACACAGCCACAGACAAACCAGAGCAGCCTCACACACAGCCACAGACAAACCAGAGCAGCCTCACACACAGCCACAGACAAACCAGAGCAGCCTCACACACAACCACAGACAAACCAGAGCAGCCTCACACACAGCCACAGACAAACTAGAGCAGCCTCACACACAGCCACAGACAAACCAGAGTAGCCTCACACACAGCCACAGACAAACCAGAGTAGCCTCACACACAGCCACAGACAAACCACAGCAGCCTCACACACAGCCACAGACAAACCACAGTAGCCTCACACACAGCCACAGACAAACCACAGCAGCCTCACACACAGCCACAGACAAACCACAGCAGCTTCACACACAGCCACAGACAAACCAGAGTAGCCTCACACACAGCCACAGGTGCAACAGCGGAAGGGTAATTACATATGTACAACGATACAATGTGGGACCCCCAAGCATACATATTTCTTTCTTATGAGAGGTCCCTCGTGCCATATGGGGGGGGGTGGGTCCAGGACACCCAGACACCCTATTTCGAGCACTTAACTATATTCGAATATTATTATCGTGTTAGTGTATCAGAGTTTGGTAAATATTGTATGTAATTCAATTATGATATTAAACAAATATTATCTTGACATATACAAACTGTTTTTTTACATTTTTAGAAATTTTCATCGTCTTGTCAAGGCGACTTCATCAGTTCTAATAACGTTAAATGACGTTATCGTAAACGAGAATAAATTCGAAGTTGCCTACGTCTCGGGGATACGCAAGACCAAGGCAGGGATAAACCGAGACGAGGGAAACTATACGACCTTCCCCTCGTGTACGATAACGTCATTCAACGTCATTAGTACTGACGAAGTCGCCTCGACGAGACGACGAAAATGTCTTTAAAAGTAAAATGCAGTTTGGATATGTCCAGATAACAATTTCAACATGAAAACGAACTATCCTGAGAACTGTTCACTACAATGACGATATTGTTTGTGTGGAATGTGTGACATTGTCATACTGTTTACGCCTACGACGCGCGAGTGTTTTGTTTTGATTTCTGTTGTCATCATACTTCGGGGTCGCTGAAGGGGCTGTGGCCAGGTCTACCCATGCAGGTTGACCACGGTAGACGTGGACATAGAAGTGTAAATTTAAACCGTAATATGCGCAGTCGATTTAATAAAAGAGCGCGTACTTTTGTTGAAATATGATTTATTTTGATCGTTATATCGGGTAACTTGCGAAGGTCAATAACCTAGATGACGTTGCAAAAAGTGTGCTGTCACCTTCTCACACAGAGATTTGGTTCGACCGAACCGAGATGAATGTAACATGTTGTCTGATGATTTAAGCAAAACTCTATAACTTGTTTGACAAACCATATCGTATTCGATACTTATTAGGTTCGACATTTCTCGAATTATGGAGGCAGTTTTAGGGGTAAGGCCATAATTGTTTTGTCTGATTATAAGACAACGTGACAGTCAAAAATAATGAAACTTCTTTTATGTCGTTGTCATCATCTCATTGACATGCTCATCGAGTTTAATAAAAAATAGACATTTCCTGCTCTTTTAATCGTGTCACGCGCTTACCCTCAAAAGTGTTTGTTTTCGCCAAATATATTAATGCGCACAGTGGTGTTTCGGGAATGTCACCGCCAAATACCTACACGTCTTCAAGTCTGCTTCATACTGCAAAATCTCACTGCCAAAGGTCCGACATTAAACATTAAACGTTCCAACCAGTTACTTATTGGCAAATAAAATAAATTAAATCAGCTAAATTGCGCATTTTAGGCACTACACTTCCGGAAGCCCAACAGTGGTCTGACTTCTTTCATATAGCCACCAATCGGAAGACAAATTGTTGTTTGACCTCTAAATCTAATGTCGTCTGGAAAGAGAGTGTTTGTGGTCTCGCCGTGCACCGAAGCTTTACATGTTGTTGTGTTGTTCAACTGCGTAGCCTGTTTGAGTAGAAGTAATCCGCTTTAACGAGTGTAGTCGAGACCATTCGACCGTGTGGAGTTTTAATAACGGAATACATAGTCCAGTGAATCATATTTATATAATAGATTGTTAACTGCGTGTGTATGTAAAACTCCATTAACATTTGAGACCTAGTCTTGATAAGAGGTCAACACGCACCGTTCACGTACATGGTCAACACGAGACGCCTTCTGCCTTGTTATTTACTGTACGTAGTTACCTGATAAGTTTTAAATTTGATAGTGATTGCAGATCTTCCAAATGTCAATGGTAGTTTTATAAAATACTAATTATTCAAATTGTCCCTCGTTCGGATTAGCTGTTCCTCAGTCGGATTAACTGATAGGCTGACCTTAATCCCGGCTCAGAAGGCGTCACACTATGCGCTATTACATATGTCCTTAAATATAAATTACAAAATGTCTGCACAATACAATTCACGGTTTGAGATATAGCGGCTTTTGTTTGTCTGATTTGCAATAGTCTTACACGTTATTGTCCGCTGGACTATTGTCCTGCCATCGGCGATTGTCCCGAGGACAGATCATCTTCAGGGTGTATCCGTCATTACTTAAAAAGAGTCCCTAGGAAAGTGAGGATTGTATGTGGTGTGTGATTACTTAAAAAGAGTCCCTAGGAAAGTGAGGATTGTGTGTGGTGTGTGATTACTTAAAAAGAGTCACTAGGAAAGTGAGGATTGTGTGTGGTGTGTGATTACTTAAAAAGAGTCACTAGGAAAGTGAGGATTGCGTGTGGTGTGTGATTACTTAAAAAGAGTCCATAGGAAAGTGAGGATTGTGTGTGGTGTGTGCTTACTTAAAAAAGAGTCCCTAGGAAAGTGAGGATTGTGTGTGGTGTGTGATTACTTAAAAAGAGTCCCTAGGAAAGTGAGGATTGCATGTGGTGTGTGATAATTTAAAAAGAGTCCATAGGAAAGTGAGGATTGCGTGTGGTGTGTGATTACTTAAAAATAGTCCCTAGGAAAGTGAAGATTTCGTGTGGTGTGTGATTACTTAAAACGAGTCCATAGGAAAGTGAGGATTGTATGTGGTGTGTGATCACTTAAAAAGAGTCCCTAGGAAAGTGAGGATTGCGTGTGATGTGTGATTACTTAAAAAGAGTCCATAGGAAAGTGAGGATTGCGTGTGTTGTGTGATTAGCTAAGAGTCCCTAGGAAAGTGAGGATTGCGTGTGGTGTGTGATTGTTTAAAGCACTTTTGATTAGACAGTTTCAGCTATCAGTTTTTCATTACCAACGTATCTGAATAATCAACGCATATCCTATTACTTTAAATTATCTCATGCGTTGCAGTTTTAGCTAAAATTTTAACTTGCCCATTAGGCGCTAATGTGATTGTGTGTGGCAGGAACTGGGAGCATGGTGGTTGATCCTAAGAGGGATTGGTGGGAGGTGGGATTGGTGGGAGGTGGGATTGGTGGGAGGTGGGATTGGTGGGAGGTGGGATTGGTGGGAGGTGGGATTGTTGGGAGGTGGGATTGGTGGGAGGTGGGATTGGTGGGAGGTCGGATTGGTGGGAGGTCGGATTGGTGGGAGGTCGGATTGGTGGGAGGTCGGATTGGTGGGAGGTTGACTCACAAAATTGCTGGGAGGTGGGAGTTGTCTCCTAAAACAGATGGGAGATAGGAAGTTGTCCTCAAAAATGGTGGGAGATGTGAGTTTGAGAGCTCTGTCACACAACATTATCTAGTGTACAGCTATAATGAACTTGCCCATTAGGCGCTAATGTGATTGTGTGTGGCAGGAACTAGGAGCATGGTGGTTGATCCTAAGAGTGATTGGTGGGAGGTGGGATTGGTAGGAGGTGGGATTGGTAGGAGGTGGGATTGGTGGTAGGTGGGATTGGTGGGATTGGTGGTCTCCTAAACCAGATGGGAGATAGGAAGTTGTCCTAAAAAAAGGTGGGAGATGGGAGTTTGAGAGCTCTGTCACACAACATTATCTAGTGGCCTTCAACCATGCTATGCCCAAGTGATTTTCGATTCACTAATCGAAGCCATTCTATCAATATTTACGTATCCGTATCTTGGCGCAATATGTATGGAGAACATGTGAGCAGCAAATCCAGCTGACGCCAGTGCATATAAATTACGGAACTAGTGATACGTAGAGCGAAAAAATTATTGTTGAAACTGTCTAATGTTTTCCGCGCTACCGCATTTGATATGTCAATTAATCGCAATGGACACGAAATTGTGTTTACCGCTCGCTTGTCAACGCCTGACAACACACTGGCTTATCATGCCTAACGTACCAATATTTAACTATAATCGAGCTAGCGTATGTTTGTTCACGTTTTCCTCCTAGACGGCTTGCACCTCGGGCGTCAAACTTCCAGGTATTAATCTACGACCCCACGAATGAAATGTAACGTCTTTATGTTTTCGGAATACCCCGTATATCAAAGGTTCATCGTGTTTTTTTATGGTAAATCAAATGTTCACTCGAGAGTATTGATGGCATATGGCATATTAGCCTGACGCATTTGGTAAACAGTGCTCTCATGACTGTCACGTATGAACTACCAAGTTACCCCGTCCTGGGGACGGGCATTTTTGCTAGTATATATAATATTATTATTATTTCACAATCAGTAATCGGCCTGGGTCGTAATTGAGGATGTTTAAAGGTTTGTGCGTGTTTTTTTCGGACAAATGTACGCTTTTTTCATACGAGTTCCATTTATCTGTGGGGTAGTAGAGTACGTCTGTGGATTTACCCCTATTAACCCAGCGGACAGGTGTTTGTGCAGTGATAGAACCCTTGTCAGCCGAAATGGCGGGTGGAAATAACCCTGTCAGCCGAATGTGGGATGATCATAGAAAAAGAAATACTACGGTATTGTCGTCAACCATGATTAAAATGACGATATTGTGATAGGAGAGGAAATGAAATGCTATTGTAATATGTTTTGTATTCCATACATAGACCATTGTAAAGAAGTAGGTAGTGTAACTAGCGTTATAATAATAATAATTATTAACTTCTATGGTTCCCATATCCTCAGGAACCTGAGCTCAGAGGCGCAACAAAACATAATTTATTAAGTATAATCGTGAACAGAGACTCACAAAAGGCATTATCAGAACGAGGGACAACCGAAGATTTATGGTAGAACTGTAATTTGGAATAAATATGTCTTAGTTTAGTTTTAGGAACACTAAATTCTTGTAAAATGGATGATCTGAGCTGCCTAGGGATATTTGAAAGATGCAGGAGACTAGCCAAGTAGGGTGGTTGTTGTGTAGACAGAGCACGATATGCATGAGTTGACAGCTTAAAAATGATTCGATTGGTAAAAGGAAGCCAGTGTAACTGTTTAAGTAGTGGTAGTACAAAAAGAGGCGCCCCGAGTACCACACGTGCCAGACAATTTTGTACTCGTTGGAGTTTTGTTAAATCTCTTTTAGTAACGTTCTTTAGTAGTGAATTTCAATAGTCAAGACGGCTACTAATTAGTGCTGTTGACATTGTTTTAGTTGTAGATGTGACGCCGAGTTCGATGGAGATCACGTATATGATAGAAACATGATTTGCATACTTGAGAAATAACGAACGGTATCTGATGGGGATGTATCTTTGCCAAGCAGTTTAACTGGAAAATGGCAGGTGACCCTATTTCGTTGTTGGTTAGCGCCAATAATAATAAGGTATGTTTTATCTGGGTTAAGTTTCAGCTTACTTGATGATGTATTTTGCAGTAGATAAAGATATTTGACGCCGAATTCGACGGAGTTCACGTATATGGTAAAAACAGGATTTGTATACTTGAGAAATATGTTGGCGAAAGTTTAAAATTTAATGATTTAATCATGATCAAAGACAACACTTAGATTACGAACGGTATCTGATTTGGATGTATCACTGCTAAGCAGTTTTGCTAGAAAATGGTTGATAACCCTAATTTGTTGTTGTTTAGTTCCAATAATAATAATTGTGCATTTGTGCATTTGAAATTATGATTATGATCATATGAGATTATGATTAGTAACGACTTGGCTGAGAGACGTACACACAGTGTATAAGCTAAGCAGAGCAGGGCCAATGACGGATCCTTGCGGATTCCAAATGGAAGGTGTTGTGGGCAAGATAGTGTGCCAGATATGTTAATGCTTTGGTATCTCTCTGAAAAATAATGTCTTAACCACCGAAAAAATGTGCCAGAAGTGCCAAAATGCCTATGAAGGCATTATAAAAGGATTAAATGATCAATCGTATCGAAAGCAGCTGAGAGATCTAGTATAGTGAATGCAGTGACTCTGCTACTGTCCATGTTGTCAACTTTGTGTACCTCGAGAAGAACTGTTTCGGTAGAGTGGAATCGTTTATCTGCAGACTGTAGATCATGTGCTAAGTGATGTTTATAAATATGTTCATGAAGGATATTAGCAACTACTTTTTATAACTTGTCATACCTCTGAAGCTAATAACGTGTGTATTTCGTGAATAACATTGATTGTCGGTTTGGCTAGAATCAATAATCGATGAACTTGCAGATATTAACTTGATGTCAATATATGTGAAACGTTTGCTATAAAGGCAACTGATCAGACCTAGACTAGAAAGAGGAGCGGAGTGTAGTGGTAGTGGAGATGTTGTAATGAGTATGGACTTCGACTAATAAAAACCAAACTAGTCTTTGGTCGGACCTGAGATCTTCTAGTAGAACAATGTGAGTTACTCATAGTCGCTTTATTACGGTCCAGGATGAAGTAGGGGTAATGCGTTCACGTGACGCGATAGTTTGTACTCCATTGTACAAACTATCGTGTCACGTCAAGACATTATCCTTACTTCGTTCAGGACCGTCAGGACGTGACAACGAATAACTCACATTGTTTTACCAGAAGATCTCACGTTCGACCACAATGTGGCTTTATTAGTAGAAGTCCATACACATTACAACGTCTATTCTTCTACAGTTCTTCTACAGTTCTTCTACAGTTCTGTTACAGTTCTTCTACAGTTCTTCTACAGTTCTACTACAGTTCTTCTACAGTTCTTCTACAGTTCTTCTACAGTTCTTCTACAGTTCTTCTACAGTTCTTCTACAGTTCTTCTACAGTTCTTCTACAGTTCTACTACAGTTCTTCTACAGTTCTTCTACAGTTCTTCTACAGTTCTTCTACAGTTCTTCTACAGTTCTTCTACAGTTCTACTACAGTTCTTCTACAGTTCTACTACAGTTCTTCTACAGTTCTTCTACAGTTCTTCTACAGTTCTTCTGCAGCTATCCCACATCTATCTCTTTTCTAAGTTTATAGAAGTAATCCAAACTACAGTCAACGGTCTTGCTCTTTACACCATGTCACCAGCGACGACGTCTGTAATGGTAATCACCCAAAACTCTGGGCGACAAGAAAATCTCCGTTCTGCAGTAAGAAGGTGATTATGGTATGACCATGTCACGAGGTCTACTCGCCTAGTAAAAGTTATTATTCAAGGCACTGCGAGAGACAAGAGAAAGAATTGGACAACATCCAGAAATGGACTCGACTTCCATGAGAGACAAAAGGCAGCAAGGGACCGTTACAGGCGGAGACAGATGTCCGATGATCATCAGAGAAGGTGCCCCAGTGACCGCCCCCCCCGCCCCGGTTACGGGACAGGTGAAGGTGAAAACATATGTGAGTATCGCAGTAGATATGATATTTATAACTACCGAATGAGTCAGTCTTTGCTGTCCGGTTCATATAATATGTCCTACTCGAGTGGTTCATGAACTAAATCGTGACCAAAACACTCGTCTACATTTAAACAGCAATAAACCAGTTACTTTGGCCAAAGAGTGTTTACGAAGCGGCGACCGACTGTCGTCTGCTGCAAACCAAAGTTATAAATAGAACGCGTAAATAAAGAGAAGGAAACCAGTCCCAGCTATCAGTGGACGCGAGATACAGGGGCATTGATGTCTACACAGACAAGTGATGTCCCCGCTCCAATATGGCAAACCCATAAGTATAATATACAAGTCGAAAAATTTGTTTCATCCGTCAAGAAATGTTTTATTTGACAAATAGGTGTATTTTTCTGTATTGTGTAGTGACCAATATGAGATCATTGCACTGAGAAGTGTTCGTTACGCAGCATCAATTTCCGATAAAGGGCGGATTACGTTATTTAATGTCGATGAGTGCAGAACACAGCATAATTGTAACAGGCAGTCATTATCTTTAATAGTGGGTAGTCGAAGTATACGAAAAGCAGAAAACCAACTTTATTTCGCAATATTACATTGTTGCACGATGTCACGACTCTTTGTGTTGGAGCACGGTCTCGGGATGCTCAATGCAGGCACGCGGATAAGAGTTGTCGTAGGATTATTGAATGTACATAGAAGCACGATTTATTGAATTAACAATGTTACAATGTAATTGACAATACATATAAGCGTAAAGTATAAATTATATTACTTACAACATAAATTTACGTTTCTTGTTTTTACTAATATATGTGGCACAGTGTTTACACGACAGAGCATCCATTCATCATATATCATAACAACATCTACTATCTGAGTTCAGTTAGTAAGTGAAAACAATCTACAATGGGTTAAAACGATATGTCAATAATGAGACTATTAAATTACTATAAAGCAATCACTTTCTTATGGGTGAGTATTACAGTTTGTACGACCCGTTTATGTGCCCATATATTTTAGTCCCCATTCTAAGGTATGCCTTGATATATATTGTCAGAATGATCCATTTTCATTCCAGTGGCATGGATGATGGCCATTGAAGTGGTCATTAGCAGCAGCTTGTGTGGACACTGCATTTCTCAGCTGCTCCGTAACAGACATTTCCAATTGTAGGTAAATATCTTAGATTTCTGGAATGTGATATGACCTACATGCCCAATGTCAATACTCCTGCAAAGACATGTGGTTTTTGCCATTGAGGTTATTTAATTATTTAGTGGGCAACTTTGTGCATGTTTTGCCAAATAAGATGCCCATAATGTCATTAATGATGCAACGTGGACAAACGGAGAAAAAACAAACGCAGGCATTAGAGAGGAGAACATGATTAGTTGCAGAGAATTTAGTACAAGAAAAATCAATGAACTGACATCTGTACTAAGCAGTGATATTTACAAGTTACAATCGGAATACGACGCTTCTAAATGGATGGGATTGATACATGTTCACGCTGACAGTCAACTAATTAAGCATTTTTTTATAATTGATGATTCTTCTAAAAGGTTTGAAAGAGAAGCCAGAACATTTCTTCTGTCATTTGATACAGCTGATACAGGTTGATACATTTGATACAGGTTGATACATCTGATACAGGTTGATACAGGTTGATACAGCTGATACACGTTGATATAGCTGATACAGGTTGATACATCTGATACTGGTTGATACAGCTGATACAGGTTGATACTGCTGATACAGGTTCATACAGCTGATACAGGTTCATACAGCTGATACAGGTTGATACATCTGATACTGGTTGATACATCTGATACTGGTTGATACTGCTGATACAGGTTCATACAGCTGATACAGGTTCATACAACTGATACAGGTTGATACTGCTGATACAGGTCCATACAGCTGATACAGGTTCATACAGCTGATACAGGTTCATACAGCTGATACAGGTTCATACAGCTGATACAGGTTGATACTGCTGATACAGGTCCATACAGCTGATACAGGTTCATACAGCTGATACAGGTTCATACAGCTGATACAGGTTCATACAGCTGATACAGGTTGATACTGCTGATACAGGTCCATACAGCTGATACAGGTTCATACAGCTGATACAGGTTCATACAGCTGATACAGGTTCATACAGCTGATACCGGTTCATACAGCTGATACAGGTTGATACTGCTGATACAGGTCCATACAGCTGATACAGGTTCATACAGCTGATACAGGTTCATACAGCTGATACAGGTTCATACAGCTGATACAGGTTGATACTGCTGATACAGGTCCATACAGCTGATACAGGTTCATACAGCTGATACAGGTTCATACAGCTGATACAGGTTCATACAGCTGATACAGGTTGATACTGCTGATACAGGTTCATACAGCTGATACAGGTTCATACAGCTGATACAGGTTCATACAGCTGATACAGGTTGCACTCAAAATGTCCATATTCTCATGATAGTCACCAACAAGCCCCAAATGTCTGAGGTTCGAAACAGATGCACGCCTGCTTACTTCAGGGTGAATCAGCCACCTCCCCTCTTATCCCAGAGATTTAGCACCCCGTCAGCTCGTATACCTCAATGCCACTGCATGGACATTAACCTTAGATTAATGCCTTTTCCAGACTACAACCCTGACCCACTGCCCTGCCCCCCCAAATGATTTAAACTCGTGGCTGTAACCCATTAAATAACTATCCGTCACGGGCGATTTATGGTGCAGCCTTATGGACCAAATCTACAGCTCAAGGACATCGACGTCACGGCGAAAATACTTCTCTGTGATCATGGAGTTTATAACCGAGTAGTCTATATTCTGGGCAAAGCCTGTTTATACCCAGTTAGCTTTGTACTTTTATGATGAAACATTCACGAATTTGTGACACTATAATATAATACTATAATATGAACATTTGTTTATTGAAGTAAACGGGAAATGTGTTATGAGTACTATATATATATATATATATATATATATATATATATATATATATATATATATATATATATATATATATATATATATATATATATATATATATATATATATATATATATATATAGTAATATATCACAGTAATATATATTTATATATATATATATATATATATATGATATATATATATATATATATATATATATATATATATATATATATATATATATATATATATATATATATGACCACAATATTACTGTGATACAAACCAAGTTATTTAAAAATTCAAAGCATTTATTAAACACATTATTATTACACAAACTTGATAGTATAATGTGAACATTTTAAATGCACTTTATCCGCCAGAACCACTCGGTAGTAATACGTTCTTAATAAATAAAGTACGGTACCTGTAGCGTAGTGCATTCCTGTGTCAAACTCCTTCAAATTATTTCAGTATGCCGAATGACCAAAAGGTGAAATAGTTCGGCTGTAATGATAGGTGGTTTAAGAGGTGGAGGTGGGTATAGTAACAGGCCTATGTAATGATAGGTGGTTTAAGAGGTGGAGGTGGGTATAGTAACAGGCCTATGGTTCCACCCGCATGTAATGATAGGTGGTTTAAGAGGTGGAGGTGGGTATAGTAACAGGCCTATGGTTCCACCCGCATGTTTACATGCACTGTGATCTTTTGACTCTGTCTATGTGTGAACGTTGTCCGGAACATTGTCTGGAATGAGAGTCCATTATACCCTCTGTTTAAAGTGGACCTTACCAAAAAATTCAGCATATACCAGACTGTGTTGTTATATAAGCAGTAATAGAGATGTCAAGTAAATTAAATAACACCGTGCTGTGTCAGATAAATGTTTAAGTGTCTACAAACTGATGCGTTTGCTGGAAATGCAGGAGATAAGTTGATCTGAACAACTCATTTGTATGCCAAGAACACGAGGGCGGGTCGTATACGCTAATGTCTCGTAGCATGTTTACTCTCGTATACAAGTTGAAACATCAGCCAGCCCAGTGAGAAGAGCGAATGACCTCTGTTGGAGAGGACTTACCAACAGCAGGCGCTAAACAGGTCAACAACAGGTCAAACTTCTTCATTACGGCAAATAGGCCAGGTATTTTTGCATTACCAGAAACTGATGCGTAATAAGAAATGTCGATCACCACTACAGGATGTATAAGGCGTCCATCTCCGGTAGGTAGCGCGCTCGTCCTTTTCACCGTTGCCTAAACTATTCCCAGTTATAGAAGGGGTGTGGTGTCCCCTATACAACCTGGTTTTGGAGACAACCTCCCACTTCCCACAAATTCTGAGAGTCCTTCCCACCTCCCACCTATCTTTGAGGCCAACCCCCACCTCCACTTCGTGCCGCACACCCCTCATTATAGTTCCAAAAGAAAGACTTGGACCCCGTTGTAATATGGCAGAGAGAGAGAGAGAGAGAGAGAGAGAGAGAGAGAGAGAGAGAGAGAGAGAGAGAGAGAGAGAGAGAGAGAGAGAGAGAGAGAGAGAGAGAGAGAGAGAGAGAGAGAGAGAGAGAGAGAGAGAGAGAGAGAGAGAGGTGGAGAGGGAGAGCGAGGGAGGTAGGGAGGCAGAGGGAGACGGAGAATGAGTGAGTGAGTGGATGGGTGGGTGGGTGGGTGGGTGGGTGGGTGGATGGGTGAGTGAGTGAGTGAGTGAGTGAGTCAATGAGGTAAGAAGGGAAAGGGGGTGGAAAGGCGGAAGATAGAGAGGTAGTGAACGAGAGGCAGAGGGTGAGAGTGGCGGGAGTGGGAGTGAGAGAGGGGAGAGGGAGATAGGGAAGGAGGCGAGGCATGCAGCAGAGAGGGAGGGAGAGAGATAAATACAATGTTATCCTATCATTAACATTACTACTCGATTGTTTACAATTTTAACGTAGACAATTAGTTAATGAGTACATGAATATTGCCAGTAGCCAAAGGATCCCTCAATTGTCTACTTGCCTTCTGTAGATTGTTGATTTGGATTGTAAAAACCTTCTTGTTATATGACCTGCAGCGACCGTACAATTATACCTGTGTCTTAATGACTCGTTATTAACGCGACCGTGTCACGTCCATAATCATGGCGCTGCACTGGCTTTCATAGGAGTGCAAATAAGTTATCTGCACTTTCAATCTGTGTCACTCGAGGCGCAGTTTTGGGGACGAGTTAGGGCGTAGCCAACCTACTTTTCGCACTACAAATCGCGAATGACCCTTCTCATATTCAACTGCTCGATGCGCTAGATGGCCTGTTATAGTTATGATGTTGACTGTGCGTTTCATAAATATTGACTTGTCATAAATTTTGACCTCGATATGTGACTGTGTTTTTCATTTTCAACTGCAATATGTATCTCTTTACACTGTTGTAAAGTAGTTGATGTGAATTTGTTTAACTTGCACAGTTATGCAATTGTGACTGACTCCAAGGGACGTTACAAATTCACACGGAGGGGGGGGGTTCATATTTTCCCAATACAGAGGGTTACAAGTACTGTGCACACAGCATTGTGTGTGTGTGTGTGTGTGTGTGTGTGTGTGTGTGTGTCTGTGTGTGTGTGTGTGTGTGTGTGTGTGTGTGTGTGTGTGTGTGTGTGTGTGTGTGTGTGTGTGTGTGTGTGTGTGTGTGTGTGTGTGTTGTGTGTGTGTGTGTGTGTGTGTGTGTGTGTGTGTGTGTGTGTGTGTGTGTGCGTGCGTGCGTGCTTGCTTGTGCGTGCGCGTGCGTGTGCGTGCGCGTGCGTGCGTGCGTGCGCGCGCGTGCGTGCGCGCGCGTGCGTGTGCGCGTGCGTGTGCGTGTGCGTGTGCGTGTGCGTGTGTCTGTATCTGTGTCTGTGTGCGTGTCTGTGTGCGTTTGCGTGCTGGCATGTGTGCTTCCGTGTGGTATACGTATGTTCCCTATTCCATCATACATTAATATATTTGTTCAGATTTGTAGTAGTTATGATATTGCCCGTTATCTGACGCCCCCAACTGCGCCAGCCTGCCCCGTGTACGAGGTAGGTTGGTGTATCCCACTAAGCACATAAAAATGGTTTGCAAACATTCATTGAATACAACCCAAGGCACTGGCCAGACCAAGCGTGGGCTGTCAAACATCAGAATCACATATGTAATACCCACAACTCCCGGTGTATTCTTCGTGTGACCGTTAGTTACACCCAGTTTATTGAACCAATTTCTCACCGGTCTTATTATTGTCAAATGTCACCGGGGGACGGGGCGTCGACGATGGCCTGAGCTTCACCTATGGGTCAGGCTTCATTACGAATGGGTCAGGCTTCACCACCGACTCGGGCGACATTTTGCATGACTTCGTGGTTTGGTCTGTCAACAACATGCCAAGTCCCCACGATAACACATTCGTCAACCCGCCCCGACCAAAATGCGCCAACCCCCTCCGACCAGGTCGGCCGCTTTTTGCATGACACACAAAACATTATGCGGGGCAATAGGGTTTGGTTCCTTTCGACGTATGCCCAACATTAATATCATAACTTCATCATGTCCTATATAGTACACGATCAATTACCCATGGGGAAGAAGACAGTGATCATATTCCAAGTTTACACGCCCCGGTCTCTCCATCATCTATTCTAATTCATAGAGTTACATCATTAATCATCCCCCTATTTTACTAACGGGTGTTGTATTGATGTCTATGTTCTAATTACACCTTTCTATGTACAGTTAGCTGTAATCTGAACCTACACTACATGTTACGGTTCTTACATTAATACCAGAGTAATGGACGGATACAATACATATTTATGTGTTCTGGAGGCTGAAGCTCTTGTTTTGTGATATTAGTAAATTCGCCGTCGTTAAATAAAATGACGACAAGGATATCTCCAACACAGCTGTATAGTGTCGTAAACATCCATATGGTGTATGTTGCTATAAGTATCTACGATGCCATGAACATTAATGTTGTTATAAACATTTAAGTTGTTATGAAGTTTTGTTTACATTTACGTTGTTATGAAAAAAATTGATGAAGATTTTATAACATGATAGTGTTTTCATAGTTATTACTGTCATGTCGTTGTTGGCATTTCGTCGAAAAGGCACGGGGATGCATGCATAGACATCAAAGAACATCACATCTGTAATATGTGTACTTACACTTCTCTCTCATTACCACCCGACGTGGTGTCTGCGTTCTTCCGACAAGCTATTTCTTAAACAGCCTACTTTTTATTCATAATTTACCTCCATTGTCGTCAATAGGTTCTACGTTTGCATTAGGCCCCTACTTCCCCGACATAAATCTTACCATATATAACAAGTGTATGTATGTATGTATGTATGTATGTATGTATGTATGTATGTATGTATGTATGTATGTATGTATGTATGTATGTATGTATGTATGTATGTATGTATGTATGTATGTATACATGCATGCATGCATGCATGCATGCATGTATGCATGTATGCATGTATGCATGTATGCATGTATGTATGTATGTATGTATGTATGTATGTATGTATGTATGTATGTATGTATGCATGTATGTATATTTGTAAGTATGTTATGATACACGCTTTGCATATCGGGCGCCAAACTTTCAGGGATTCTTCTACGACCCCACAGTCGGGTCGTCACAGTTTTATTCACCCGGCTACTACCCTTTCTATGAACAATCGAAACCTCTGTAGTTATTACGTGTGCGGTTGTCCATGACGCCATGCGAACAGTCACGTACAATCGCTCACAACGTCATGCGTCTTTTCTACGATTGTCCGAAGTTACGTAACACAAGGCAAGGCGTCGCTAGACGTTACTGTCACTGCCAGTATTACGTCACAGTTTCAAGATACTGACTGACAGCACCAAGTACCAAGGCATAGATGGATGTTTCTGTGATATCGTTGTGTTGCCGTGCCACTCACCAGCTACCCAGTTATCCCGTCCCGTAGATGGGCATTTTTGCTGGTAAAAATAATGACGTAGTGACTTATTTTTAATGAGAGCGAGACAACAAGAGTTTTGTTGTTCGGATTCTTGAAGCGCATTCGCCACGGCATTTAATTAATAACGGTCGCATACGTCAAGGATTTCAAGATATTCAACACGTACAATGTACAATAGAGTAAATATATATGTGTGCCACAGTGTTTGGAGGCGCGCTTGCTTAATCGCACGTACACATTACGGTATACTGAACATTAGGGGGTGATCTCAAACGATACACGATCGATATTGTACGAGATTGGTTTCATGGGGTTGGCAGCTGTTTTGCTTAGCGTCGTATCCCTCATCGGTATAGTTTTCTCCAAAAGCATCGTTTGTTTTCTAATCACACTTCATACAGGTGCTCATTTCGAGCGCGCGCGAGTTGACGTTGTGGCGACTGAAGTGCCACCTGGCGAATACGAGGTTGCCAAAGTCGCACGCAGGTCGGTGTAATTCAAAGTCTCGGGCACGTGATTTTAAATGATGTTTTGAGAGCATCCCTTATGAAAGCTAAGGTTGACCATTGTCCACACGAACAAGACAGTTGGGAAAACGAAGTCACGTTCGCAGATCGCCATGTGAGGTGTGAATATATGCCCTACCTTGGCACGCACGCACGCACGAACGAACGCACGCACGCACGAACGCATGCGCACAGACGCACGCACGCACACGCACAGTAGATCTTTGTGTGGGTAATTAAGGCGATGCGGGTAATTCGGTTAGTGCAGGGCAGTCACGGGTCTCAACGTGTGTAGCGCGGATAATTGTGGACAATAGTTGACTTACATAATATTACATAACTGGTACGTATACGGTTTACAAATGTATATGCAATTTAGCCTAATATTATACGTAGCAAGGAAGGCATGATAAACAAATAAATAGCATATTAACCTAATGAGCCAATGCTGTTTAATCTTTGCATTGATACAGTCCAGCTTTCTTCATTGGCAGTATTTAGGCTTTCCACTCATCACAAAGTCATAAACTGACTTGCGCAATCTACACAGGACACACTGCCACACTGTCAGCTCAACAGAGTTGCTCATCAACTACTCGTTGTAGACATGAAGGTACCAATTTTTTTCCAAATGTTGTAGCGCATTTTTGCAGAAAGCGTTAGCTCACAGAACACTTGCTCATTATTTAATGTAATATCCACCATTTCTAAAATACCCCAATTCAACAAGGATACACGTGAGTCATAAACAGTTAATGTTAATGAAATATGATGACCAGTCCATCTGTTGTGTCTCTTATAGGACAGATCCGGCAGACGTTGTTCAAACACATAATATGTCTAGTCAGTCGATCGTGAATGAGTAATAATGGGTCACGTGGTAACTGTCATGATATCGAGTGACGTCATGTTAGCAGATCGCCATGTGAGGTATGACTATAGGCCCTACCTTAGCACGCACGCACGCACGCAGGCACGCACACACGCACGCACACACGCACGCACGCACGCACGCACACACGCACGCATATATATATATATATATATATATATATATATATATATATATATATATATATATATATATATATATATATATATATATATATATATGTATATATATATATATATATATATATAATATATATATAATTTACATATATACATGCATACATACACACGCACACACACACACACACGCACGCACGCACGCGCGCGTATGTATGTATGTATGTATGTATGTATGTATGTACGTTTGCATGCATGCATGCATGTATGTATATGGTGGACTGGGCACCAGTCTATAAAATGAACGACGAATCATGATTTTGGAAATCCGTAGTCCGATACAACTGCTGCCGCGGGCGGTGTGGTGATGCTATTTATATAATTGGTAAAGTTATTTATGCAATTTATGTTAATACCTCCAACCACCCACCTAAAAATCGCACGTCCCACCTGCCACCAATTGTTTGGGCCAACCTCCCAACTCCCACCTATTGTGAGGCCCACCTCCCACCTCAACCTTCCTGCCACACTAGAACTCAAGCCAGTAATCACAGTCCATGCCAACAGAAACAACTGCGTTACTGACTGCGAGACTCGAGACAAATATGTTTCCGCCTCAGCCACGTATGGGACAGGCTGATTGCCACACCATCTGGCGAGTAGAGGAATAACTAAGTTCCAAAATTCAATTCCTGAAGAACGCAAACGTTGATGAAACGTTGAAGTGAGTTAAGTTCAAATATTCTGATAAAAGTATATATTAATTTATTCTCCCAACCGGAGGGAAAGTTTCACATAAACATCACTTAGCAAATGATCTACAGTCTGCATATAAACGATTCCACTCTACCGAAACGGCTTTTCTCAAGATACACAATGATATAGTTGACAACATGGACAATGGCAAAGTCACAACATTCACTTTACTAGATCTCTCAGCTACTTTCGATACGATTGATAATTTAATCCTTTTAAAACGCCTTCATAGACATTTTGGCATTTTTGGCACAGCTCTTCGGTGGTTCAAATAATATTTTCCATACAGATATCAAAGCATTAACATATCTGGCACATTATCTTGCCCACAACACCTTCCATTCAGAGTGCCGCAAGGATCCGTCCTTGGCCTTGCTCTGTTTAGCTTATATACTACATCTCTCAGCCAAGTCATTGCTAATCATAATCTCAGTCATCACCTATATACTGATAACACACAGGTTTACATATCACTTTCACAATCCAATGCACAAGAATCTGTTTCGACTTTAAGTGATTGTCTCACTGACATCTTGTTTTGGGTGGATTCAAATAAGCTAAAGCTTAATCCAGACAAAAACGGACCTTATTATTATTGCAACAACGATATAGGGTCATCAGCCATTTTCCATTTAAACTGCTTGGCAGTGAGACATTCCTATCAGGTACTGTTCGTAATAAATGTGTTGTCTTTCAACTTTCGCCAGCATATTTCTCAAGTATGCAAATCATGTTTCTATCATATACGTGAGCGTCGTCGAATTCGGCGTCACACGCACGCACGCACGCACGCACGCACGCACGCACGCACGCACGCACGCACGCACGCACGCACGCACGCACGCACGCTCGCACGCACGCACGCACGCACGCACGCACGCACGCACACACACACACACACACACACACACATTGCTAAAAGAGACTTGGCTAAACTCCAATGAGTAAAACAAATTCTGACGCGTGTGGTTCTCAGGGCGCCTCGGTTTTCATCATCACTTTGGAAACATCTGAAACTATAGCTATCTTCCGAAAAAAACTCAAGACATATTTATTCCAAATTGCATTT